>JAQGBT010004912.1:0-15436 GCA_034698585.1 Disparrhopalites patrizii
GAGAGAACGAGAGAGAAAATGATACAAAAGAGAGAACGAGAGAGAAAATGATACAAAAGAGAGAACGAGAGAGAAAATGATACAAAAGAGAGAACGAGAGAGAAAACGAAACAAAAGAGAGAAAGTGAGAGAAAAATATTAAAATAAAGGATTTACTATTCTATAAAAACTTTGGAATTGGCAGAAAAAATAAAACGTGAAAGAAGTGCTCAGAATGGGTGAAGAACCACCACCAAAAATATTTTGCACATTTGTACAAATAAAAATCAATAATATAACTATACTTACGTATGTATGTTATACGGAAATAAATCTAGATAAAGCAATGTTATACAAAAATCCTGAAAAAAAGGGGAAAATATGATGTAGGAAATAGTCCGAAAACACATTTTACGTAAGTTCCTAGTTAATAATATAAATTTTCGGAGAGGAAAAATATAAAAAAAATATCCTCCGTGCAAAAACAATAAAGAGATGAAAAGGATGATAGTTGATACGGTGTAATACGGATGCTGATAATAATAAGGCCACAAAATCCAATTTGACTCATTCCCCCCTCGCCCGTGCTTTCTCAAATAATTGTATTTTGTTTCGGTTGGGCAAATCCCATTATACGTATAATACCCAAATAGTATTTTCCAGGGAACAAATCATGGGACACAGGCCAATAAAGCGGTGTGGGTAAATATATTACATTTTGGAACTTTTCTGACCAAAAGCTTCATTTAAGGCGGGAAGGATAAAGAATTTATACAGCTTTGGTTGTTTTAAATATTTACTATAGACATAGTAATTATTAATTTGTATTAATTCTTTCAACAGCATAAAGTTCAACAGCTTAACTTCGACGCCACTCAAGTAGATATAATATTTGTTTTTAAAATTTCTGGATATTCAGGTTACTTATGTAATTGAAATGCCGTATTTAAATTAACTAATAGTCACTAATGACTTTAATGGAGTTATCAAGCACTTTCAGTGGTAAAAAAAAGAAACCGCGTTGTCCCAACTTGAAATTTCCCATCCGTCTCTTTCTTCTCAGTTACTTTTTTTGGCCGCATTCTAATTTAACTCTCTTTTCCTCCCTCTCGCATTTCTCGTTCATTTTGTCTCATTTCTTCTCTCCGGCATTCGTAGTTCGTCTACTTTCCCTCACTATAAGTCTCATCTCCTTAAATAAGAGTATCTACTGACTTTCCAGAGATTACTTTTTTTATATTTTATACCGTATTTTTTAAATCCTTCTTTTCTCTATGCTCATGTCTCACTCTCTCTTTCATTCTCTCTTCCTTCCTCTCTCTCTCTCTCTCTCTCTCATTCTATCTCGGTTTTTTCTTTCTCTCTGTCTTTTTATGTTTTTTCTTTCTCTTTCCATCTCTGTGTTTTTCTCCTTTTCTCTTTCCATCTCTGTATTTTTCTCCCTTTCTATTTCCATTTCTGTATTTTTCTCCTTTTCTCTTTCCATCTCTGTATTTTTCTCCCTTTCTATTTCTATCTCTGTGTTTTCTTTCTTTCTCTTTCTATCTCTGTTTCATCTTCGTCTTTTCATCTCTGTTTTTCTCTTCTTGTTTCTCTTGCTATCTGGTCTTTCTTCCTCCTTTCATCTCTGTTTTTTCTTTCTTTCTCTTTATATCTCTGTATTTTCTTTTCTGTCTTTCTCTTTGTGTCTCTGTTTTTCATTTTTCTCTTTCTTTCTCTTTACATCTCTGTTTTTCCTTTTCTCTTTCTATGTTTTTCATCTCTGTATATACTTTCTCTTTCTATCTCTGTTATTCGGTGTCTTTCTCCCTATTGCTGTTTCTTCCTCTCTTTCCATCTCGGATTTTCGTCCTCTCTTCCTGTTTCTACCTTTGTTTTCTCTTCCCGTCTTCCTCTCTTTGTCTCTCCTATTTGTCCTTTCCATAACCCGTTGGATTTAACTGGGGAAGGTGAAATCCCATTTCTCTCTTCTCCATTATCATCAGAGCGGCATTAAACTCTCGTCCTCCATGACCACGAAGGACACGTGGGTCTTTCTCTCTCTCTCTCTCTCTCTCTCTCGAATTCATAAATACTCCCTCTCCCACCCAGCCTCCCCACCCCCTCTGTTTCTTTTCCCGCCACCACTAATATAACTTGTGATGATTGCCCCCATAATAGAGTTTTTGTGTCCCTCCTCACATCTTCCCCCCCCCGCACCCATCTACCTCCCGTACATATTCACTCCCCCCTGAAAGACTTTTTTTTCCTTGTCGTCCTTATTTTTTTATATTTTTGACTTCCTCATGCATGTGGCAACCGAGAGAGAGAAAGGGAGAGAGAGAAAGAGTGGAGAGAGAGAAAAGGAGAGAAAAATAGTAAATGAAGAGATGGGGAAAGTTTGTCCCTAACGCAATATGAAGGGACTGTGTATGTCTTTGGTGGTGTTATTGTTAGGAAATAGGATTGTATACATTAGAGAGAAGCCCGCATCGTACAGAGACAGTCCAGGGAGAGGGAAAGAGAGTAAATTCAAGTCCATAACTGAAATAACTGCCATCGTCTATTCTCATCTCACTTGTAACAGATGAACCCTCCGATGATAGGCATACATAACTTGTGATTTCCGACGGACCTAGAAAAAAAATACAGGGGAAAAATTGCTCTCTTTCTCTCTCTTTTCTCTCTTTCTCCCTCTCTCTTTCTCTCTCTCTCTCTCTCTTTCTGATCTTCCAAAAGGGGAAAGTATGAAGGAAGTTTTTGGGGGGAGGGGGAGGTGTATGTACAAGAGAAAAAAGGGGGAAGAGAGGAGTTGGAGTAATCTGTTCTTTACATGTGTAACGTGTCGCTGTCTCATTTTCTCCTGTCTCTCTCTCTCATGTCGGTCCTCTTCCCTCCGTCTCTCCTTTCCTCCCTCTGTACATAATATCTCTCATTCTGATGTCCTCATTCGCCGGCCTTGATTGCTTTCTTGTAACGTTTTCCTCCCGTCCTTTTCCTCTCCGTGGTTATTCTTCTAGTTCTTCCTTCTTCTAATGTCACCGAACATCCCTCCGTTATTCTTCCTCTCTCTCTCTCTCTCTCTCTCTCTTTCTTCTTCTTGTCTTCAAAGTTACTCTTTCAGCAGGAATTCTCCTCCCGTCTTCTTGTCTTCTGTCTATTACCCGTCTCACCTTGTTCATTGATGAGTTACCTGTCTCGTTTGTACGTCTCTATTTTCCGATGTATCCGTTTTTTCTTTTTTTTCGGTTGTATTTTCTGGTTTTATCTCTGAATTTTTTTCTCGTTTCCCTTTTCTCGGTTGTATTTTCTGGTTTTATCTCTGAATTTTTTTCTCGTTTCCCTTTTTTCGGTTGTATTTTCTGGTTTTCTCTCTGAATTTTTTTCTCGTTTCCCTTTTTTCGGTTGTATTTTCTGGTTTTCTCTCTGAATTTTTTTCTCGTTTCCCGTTTTTCGGTTGTATTTTCTGGTTTTCTCTGTGAATTTTTTTCTTTTCCCTTTTTTCGGTTGTATTTTCTGGTTTTCTTTCTGAATTTTTTTCTCGTTTCCCTTTTTTCGGTTGTATTTTCTGGTTTTATCTCTTTCATTTCTCTTTTCTTTCTATTTTTGTCTCTTTACCTTTATTTTCTTTCTGTTTTTGTCTCTTTACCTTTATTTTCTTTCTGTTTTTGTCTCTTTACCTTTATTTTCTTTCAATGTTTCCCTATTTACCTCTATTTTCTTTCAATGTTTCCCTATTTACCTCTATTTTCTTTCTATTTTTCCCTATTTACCTCTATTTTCTTTATATTTTTCCCTATTTACCTCTATTTTCTTTCTATTTTCCCCTATTCACCTGTATTTTCTTTCTATTTTCCCCTCTTTACCTCTATTTTCTTTCTATTTTCCCCTATTTACCTCTATTTTCTTACTATTTTTGTCTCTTTGCCTCTATTTTCTGTCTGTTTTTGTCTCTTTACCTCTTTTTTCTCCCATTCTCTTCTCTCTTTCATTTCTTCCGTTCTCCTTTGTCTCACAATTTTTAACACGCTCTTTGTATCCTCCTGTTTGCCACTTATTTTTCTCTTCCAGTCTCACTTCTTATACTGCTACTTTTCGTTTTCTTTTGCCGTATTTTGGTCAACCTTCTTTTTCTCTTTCCGAGTTTCTCCTTGGTGTTCTCTCTCCGAGTTTCCCTCTGTAATTTCCTTGTCTTTTAAATGACCCGCCCCCGCCCCAACTTTCTCCTTCTCACCGTCCCAGATTATTATACCCCCGCACGCCGTCTTTCTCGTCTCTCTCCCGCCTCTGTCTCCGAATTTCCTCTTCTCTCTCTCTCTTTTGTCTCTTCCCTTCATCACCTCATTCCTCAGTGCTTGTCTAAGTCTCTCTCTCTCTCTCTTGGTTCCCATGGCATATAACGTGGGCCTCGCTCAAATAAAGTCTTGTGAAGATGTGACACCCTACAAGAAGTTACCTTGTCCTCCCATTTTTTGTCCTCTTCCTCCCTCGTCTTTGCCTCAATATGAAAAAAAAAAGATCTCAAAAAAGTCAGGATAGAGCTCTCCAAGAGAGCCTTTGGAGAAGTGTGTTTGTGTTGTCGTTGCACTAAAGAGAAAAGATGAGATGTTGTGAAAATACGGGGGGATGAGGAGCAAATCATGGTTTAATATAAAATGTGAGTATCATCATGAAGACCTCATCATCAGCATTGCTCCTCCTTACATGTAAACCCTGACGGAATTTATATTCTCTTTATACACTTCGTATATACTCCTATATAAAGGAAGGAGAAAATATCTATTCATTTCGTCTCGTCAAAAAAAAAAGGGAGGGAGAGATGAGAGTGTCCCGTTTTTTTAGCACCATTCCCTATAAAAAAGGGGATGGAAAGGGTACTTTTTTATAGGGACCGTTTTTGTAGGGGAATATCCGTGTATATATATGCATATGTATGTATTATGTATGTCTTTATATAGGGGGAGATACTGCGTCGGAGGAAATTGACATGTAAACGTTTTCTTCTCCTCCTTCGCATTTCTTCTTATAAAAATACTTTGTTGTCATTTTTTTATGTTGGACCAGCATTTTTTAAGGTTTCATTTTTTTTTTGCCTTTCTAAAATTGTGTGACGGGTTCTTTCCAGTTTTTTTTATTACTGCCACCGTTAAGGTCAGGCCGGGAAATAATTTTAGGCCTGGTAAAACAAATTTAAACAAATAAAACGTAAAATTCACGTAAAACTGAATTCATAAAATCAAAAAATGCCTCGTAAAACTTAACTTAAAAATTGAAAAACTTCTCTGGAAATTATTTTTAAATAGTGGCGGGAATTTTTTCAAGTTACATAGATATAGAAAACGTTTATTTGTTTGGCTGTAATAATGTAAAATTGCAATCGAAGAAAAATTATGACAAGCATTGAAGCCTTTCATAAACAAAAGTCTACCATTACATTTTAGGGTTCCCTATTACAATCGACTCTCTCTATAACAGTTTAGAACAAATCAGCTCCATTTAAACGTCACGGAAAAATCAGATATATGCAGCATTACAAAGCTGTTATAGAGAAAACCGCAAGCCTTTGAAGTCTAGAAAATCAACCGTTAGCGAATAGCGAAACGCCTGCTACAGAGTGGCAAAGTATGCCAAGGCATGGCCTAAAACTGTTATAGAAAAATCTGCATAAAGGCGGGGGATTCAAAACTAGAGAAACAACCCGCTCTATACAGTGAAGTGTGCGAGAGTCTAACCTAATACCGTTATAGGGAAAGATGCTTAAATGGCGGGGAATTCAAAATTTTTTCCACCATAGAAAAACAAACCGGATAAAATCACAAGTATGTATGTATATAGATGAGGATTTTATCCCTGCAAACCTTTTGAAGGGATACGGGCTGACTATTACAGGGAAAAACCGTTATGGGGAGGTCCATTATAGAGAGAGTATAATAATAAACTAAAAATATATACAACTTATAATAATAAACAAAAAAAAAGGCCGACAATAGCTTCTCAAAATCTCTCTGGAACCTCAAAAAAAAATACTTTCTATACCTATAATCCTTCCTTTATACAAGATTATCCCATTGACAATAAACATCACAAAAAAAGCACCTACAAAAAGGAATCAAATCCAGACTTGACAAGGGAAGAAATGAACTTCTGATGACAGGGAAACAGACCTAAAAATCTTCCTCCTCCATAGCCTAATTTACTTTAAAAAAAAAAGAAACGTCGACGTATAGCATTCATATAGAATGCAGTGGATTCAGACAGAATAAAAAAAAGCCAAGTGTGACATATTCTCTCGTCTCCGGCCCGAAACAAAATTGAAGTCAGAAAAGAGGAAAAGGAAACGAGAGGGGGGAAAAATTGTCAGAAAAAGACTCAAAAAAGACCGGTGTGTCATGTGTAACTCCGTGTATTATGTAATTATTATGTAACGAATCAAGACCTATGACGTTGAAGTCTCTGGGTACAGAACATGGCTTTAAACCCAATTATGACGGAGGAGCCCAACTATGTAGGTGTAGAAATGTAAATAGAAAAAAAGGCTTCTTGAAGGCCGTATTAAAGAGGGCCATGGGAGAGAGAAAGTGAGAAAACGTGACAAAAATAGAGGAGATATCTAATAAAAGGAAGAATAAAGAGTTAAAAAATAAAAGGTGAGATACGATATCCTTTTTTTCCCAGCTCCAAAAAAAGGAGAGAGGGACAAGTTAAAGAAGAAAGAGTGGAGGAGTTCTTTGGATGATGCTTGTAGTAGTTTATGTGTTGACTTGGACAGCTAGTCAAGTCAGTCAGTCAGTGTGGAGGAATGGCGTAATACAATTTGTCATAATTTGAGAGAAGTGGAGAACGCCGGAGCTAATCGCTTCCTTGCCGAGAGTTTGTCTTTTCACTCTTTTTTTCCCTTCCTTTCATTCTCCTCGCCCTCTCCCTCACCCGTTCCGCTAGTCAATCTGAAAAGACTCTGAAAGACTTCTCTCTCTCTCTCTCTCTCTCTCTCTCTCTCCTTCGCATCCCTTCTATTCTCTCCCCTCCTCCTCCGTTCGGGTCTGACTCGTCCCTCAACTCTTTTATTTCTCTCTCTCCCGTATTTCTCTTTACTATTTTCTCCCACCTTTTCCTTTCCGTCTCCGTATTTCCCTTGTTTCTTCTTTAGTTGTCTTTCTCTTTTCCTCTCGTTGCCTATATTTGCTCATTTCTCGTTCTTTTCTATTTTCCCCTCTCTTTGCCATCTTATTTTTCTGTTTTTCACATCTACATTTGTTCTCCGTATCTCTTACTTTGTTTCTGTATTGCTCTCTCTTTCTCCCTTTTTCTCTTTCTGTTTCTCCCTTTTCCTCCCTTTTCCTCCCTTTTCCTCCTTCTGTTTCTCTCGTTTTATCCAGTTTCCTCTTTATTTTTCTATTTTCCTCTTTCCTTTTCTCTCTTATCCTCCTCCTTTGTCTCCCTTTTCCTCTTTCTTAGTCTCCCTTTTCCTCTTTCTTAGTCTCACTTTGTCCTTCATTGTGTCCATTTTCCTCTTTCTTGGTCTCACTTTTTCCTTCATTGTGTCCAGTTTCCTCTTTCTTAGTCTCACTTTTTTTTTCTTTTTGTCTATTTTCCCCTTTCTAAGTCTCACGTTTTCCTTTTTTGTCTACCTTTTCTCTCTTTTCCTTTTTGCTTCGTTCTTTTCCTCTTTACTTTTCTCGTTTTTCCTTTTTCCTTCTCTCTTTTCCTCTTTCCTTCTCTTTTCCTCTTTGATTTTCTCTCGTTTCCTATAGCTCTTTCTATCTTTTCTTCTTTCATTTTCTTTCGTTTCCTTTTCTCTCTTTTCCTTTAGCCCTTTCTCTCTTTTCATCTTTGGTTTTTGTCTCGTTTCCTCTTTCGTTTCCCCCCTTTATTTTCCTCTTTCAGTCTTTTCTTTTCTCGCACTGCCCTGTACTCTCTTGGTCTCGACTTGTCTCGCTTCCCCTTTTACTTTCTCTCTTCCTCTTTATTCTACTTTTACTATGCCAGTTTCCCTTGTCTCTCTCTTTTTTTCTTACTCTTCCCCTCTTTCTTCTCCTTTCTCATCTATCGGTCTTGCTGTCTCCTTTTTCTTTCTCCCTTTCCGTTTTTTAACTCACTCTGTCTCTGTATCCCTTCCTGCCTTTGTGTCTCTCTCTTTCTCTCTTCTCCCTCTTCCTCTCTCTCTTTCTCTCTTCTCCCTCTTCCTGTCTCTTTCCATTTTTGTCTTGCCTTTGTTTTCCCCTTTTTTTCTTTCCCTCTGCGCAGATTTACGTAATTATTTCTATCCCTCAGCCCACTCTTTTTTTTCTCGCGCTTTTCGCCTCTCCCTTGTTTATCTTTGTCTCGCTGTGGGTGTCTCACATTTTTCTTTTTTCCTTGTTTCACGGTCGCCCATTCTCTCTGTTTCTCTCTGTCTCTCTCTCTTTCTTACTAGGTATTTCCCTTTTCCTCCCTCTTCGTCTCCCTATCATACACTCTCCGATTTTTTCTTTCCCTCATATGGATCTTGCTGTCTTTTTTCTCTCTCTCTGTCACTTTGCGGGGTCTTCCTTTGTACTTGAAGAAAGAAGGATTTAATAGGGAATAGATATAGACTTTATATTCTCTCTCTCGTTCTCTCTCTCTCTTATTCTTCATTCATTCACTGTATGAATGCGTGGAGTCCACCCGACTATTTACTACGGGGGGAGTTTGTATACATACACTTTGGCTTGTAACCCTTCATCTCTCTCTCTCTCTCTGGCATTTTTTTCTCTCTCTGTCTCTCTCTCCTCCCCCTCTTTCTCTCTCTTTTACCTTTCTATCCCTACATACATCCCCTTTATGACTGGTAAATGGTTCACGTTGAGACTTTTTGCTTGTGTTCGAGTGCCAGTTGACATTGACAACTCGACAGACCTCGACTTTGGTTGTAGTAAGTGAGTAGGAGACTCCGACAACAACTGCTCTTGGGATGTGTGTGTGTGTGGTAGTCGAATTTCCTCAGAAAGAGAAGAGTTAAAGGAATAGAAGCCAAAAAGTGTCCGTCACTCTTCCTCAAAGCTTCTTCTTTTTTTCCCTCTTCTTTCTCTCTCTTGACTTCTCAATATGTTGTAGTAGCTCCGGATTTTTTTTTAAAGAGGAGGAGCAGATCAAAAGTCGGCTGGTTATTTTTTCTTACATTTTTTCTCTCTATGTACATCCAGTCACTTGTCCCTTTTTTTTTTCTTCTTCTTTCCTTTCCCCATCTTCCACCCACTCATCCGTCGTGTTCCTTGGGCTTTTCCCCTTTGGTATGTGGTGAGATTTCTGTGTCAATTGGTGTCTTCCGTGGAGATTTTCTCTGGTGAATACGGCTCTTTCTTTCTCTTCCCTTTTTGTCAAGGGAATTCCTATGGACAAGGTTTTTGGGATGAAGGATTTGTGTTGTAATCTGTGGGGCTCTTTACCTGGATCTTTTGATTATGTTGTCCATCTCTCGCTCGTCACTTTGAATTTGGGCGGGCTTCTGCCTCGCATTATCCGTCACGGATTTGTTATTTCTATGTTTAAATCCTCGTATGATGACCATTTACTCGCTTTCTCCGCTTGCTTTCTCTCACATTACTTTCAATCGCGTTTTACCCATTTTTTTTACTGGAGAGGCTCGTTTCTCTCTTTCTATCGCCATGTCTCACGTTCTCTCTTTCTTCTTGTTTATCTCTTAATCTTATTTTTCCCCTTTCCCCTCTCGTTTTCCCCTTTTAATCCTATTTTAATATATCTGTACGTATATATTCTCTTTTCTACTTTTTCGCTTTTCCCTTTTATAATTTGTTATACTTTTCTTTTTACTTTCTCTCTCTAGCCTTGCTTTTTCCTGTTTCCTCTCTCCTTTCCCTCTGTCACTTCTCTATCATTTTGTTGTCCATATTTATTTCTCATTATTTCATTTCTTTCTCTTTTCCTTCTCACTCTCTCTCTTCTCTCTTTCTTATCCTTCTCTCTCTCTCTCTCTCTTCCTTCTTTCCCTTTCTTCCTTTTCTCTCTCTTCTCCTTCTCTCTCTTCTCCTTCTCTCTCTTTCTCTTTTATCCCTTTCCCTATTTCTTCTCTTCCGACGTTTGTGTCCCCATATTTTCCTAATTCCTGTCTCCCTCCATGTCTCTTTCTATTGTTTACTTGCTTCAGCCTCTGAGCTATCCTCAATGTTCCTGCGGAAGACTCTCTACCATAATATTTTCCATAAATCATGTGAACGGCTCCAAGGACTTGCTTACAAGTAGACATGCTCTAGCATTAGGCTTTTTCTTTTTGCTCCATGGATGTTTAAGTTGCAATAAAGACGTATCAAAATTATTAGACCATAATCCTGTTTGTAACCATTGCCCTAATTGGGCTGTAATTCCAATATTGACTCATTTACTTTACATGCAAATTTGAAAAAAGAAACCCCTAAATTTCACATCTATCTACGTAGATTAGATAAACAATGGTATCATGCGGAAGATAAATAATAAATATGAAGAATACATGTTGAATGACCTTAAATCTACATTTGTAAAATATGAAATAAGCAACTTGAACAAGGAATTCACCTGTCCTTAATGACTTGTGTAGCATCCCTTTACATGAACGTGGAGCAATAAAACTTTGTTTTCTCCATCAAATAAGCCTTTGTGACCTTTCTCCGCTTTCATCCCATGGAAAAAGTTGTGCATTTGATTCCTTCGCAGCGCCTCCCCCCCCCCCGAAAATACCTGAGAGAGTGGCATGTTTCAATTCCCGACATGTTCCCCTCCCACCTCCTCCTCCTCCTCCTCCTCCTTTTTCTCCTTTGGTTACGGAGGATACATGTTGCCCCCAATTTTTTTTTCACTTCCAAGTTCCTTCTCCGACTCTATGTCACATGTCTCTCGTATGTGACAAAAACGACGGAGCGGAAAGCGTGTAAAAGGAAGCAAAAAAAAAATGTGAGAGAGTTTCAAGAAAAAAAATTCACAAATATCTTTATAACTCAGGTCAACATACATAAAGCTTGAAGGTGGAGCAAAACTTGAGTCCATCAATCTCTTGAGAAAAACTCGCTCCTTGTCTTTTCATCCTCTTTCAACTTTTTGCTTCCTTCCCTAAACGACATGATAGTCCCGGGGAAAAGCCGGAGAGTGCCAGAGATTTCTATAACACACGTTCTTCATATCTCTCTTTCTCTCTCTCTCTCTTTCTCTTCTGATTGAAGACAAGTGAAAAGACCAACAATCTCTTTACTGCCACTTGTATTTTCTCTCTCTCTCTCTCTCTTTCACCCTTTACATTCTCTTCATATGTTGATCAACCAAAGACATTTTTCTTCTGTATTTTCTCTCTCTCTGTCTCTGTCTCTCGAAAATCCGTTTCCTTGACATTACATCCCAACCTCTTCCATCTCCTGTCATCATTCTTGGGGGTGTTTATACGTACATGCACTCCGTCATCCCATTTTTTTTGTGCTTCAACGCGTGAATGTCCCAATCAAGTGCAGGGCATACCTGAGCGAATGGAATACCGCCTCTCCTAAAAATATTTTTTGGGGAGGAGGTTATATAGCAGCGGGGCAAAAATGTTTTATTGGTGTGGCAGGAGACAGAGAGAGAGAAAGATGTGAGAGAGAGTGGGAGAGAGAGAGAAAGATGTGAGAGAGAGTGGGAGAGAGAAAGATGTGAGAGAGAGTGGGAGAGAGAGAGAGAGAGAGAGGTTGAGAGTATGAGAGAAAATGTGTGTACGGTAATTCACGGGGTCACATACCCTGTAATTCCAATGGGCAAGTCACGATTCTCTCTCCTTCTTCTCCTTCCCGTGAATTTCTCTCTATTTCTTCCTTTTTCATAGGAATTTTCGTATTTCTTTACTGGCAAGTAGCCGCCTATCAATGTGCACTTACGCTCTCTGTTTCTTTCTCATTTTTTTAAATTATTTTATTTTAATAACAAGCATTTCTCTTGCCTTCTTTTCGTTTCCAATTTTCTGGGTTTTATTTTCACCCTTTTGTTAGTAATTATTTTAGTGACTCTCTTGTTTTCTCGGTTCCTGCCTTTCTATTTTCATTTTTTCAGTCTTCCTGATTTTTCTCTCTTTATTCTAGTTTATTTTTTCACTTTCTTCCCGTTTATTTTCTCTATTTCTTCCCTTTTATTTTCTCTATTTCTTCCCTTTTATTTTCTCTATTTCTTCCCTTTTATTTTTTCACTTTCTTCACTTTTATTTTCTCTAATTGTTTACTCTATTTCTTCCAGTTTATTTTCCCTCTTTCTTCCCTTTTATTGTCTCTCTTTCTTCCCTTTTATTTTCTAATTATTTTCGCTTTCTTCCCTTATAATTTCTCTAATTACTCTGTATTGTTTTCTCTGGTTCTTCCCCTTTGTTTCTTTCATCGTACCCTTTTATTTTCTCTCGAAATTTTTTTTATATTTTCTCTCCGTCTTGCCTTGTAATCTCTTGTTGTCTTCTTTCAGTCTGTCTTTTGATTTTCAATGACTTTTATTGTCTCTATTTACTTTCTCTGGCTTTTGCATTTGATTTTCCCTTTTTATTTCTTGTCTTCCTGTCCTTAATTTTATCCTTTTATTCGTCTTTCTTCCATTTATTCTCTATTTTTATCCTGTATTTTTATCTTGTTCTTCCCTTTATTATCAGGTTTGATTTGCGCACTTGATTTCTCTGTATTTTGTTTCTGTACTTCTTGCTATTTTGTTTTTCTCTTCCGTTATTTTGTCTCTTTACTTCTTGCTATTTTGTTTTTCTCTTCCGTTATTTTGTCTCTTTACTTCTTGCTATTTTGTTTTTCTCTTCCGTTATTTTGTCTCTTTACTTCTTGCTATTTTGTTTTTCTCTTCCATTATTTTGTCTTGTTTTTATTTCCTTTGTTCCGTTCTTGCAGTATATTTTGGGTTTCCTTCTTCTTTTTGTATTTTTTCATGCTTTCCTGTCTTTCTATTTTAATTTCTCTCGTTCGTGCCTATATCTCTTCCCTTTTGATATTCTCTTGTTTTCTTTTTTTTCCTTCCTGTTAATCTACGTCTCTGTATATCCATTACTTTTGGCTCTGTCGGTCCTTCCATGTACATACATCTCCTATGACTTCTGCCTGTCCCTCTGTACCTTATTGGTCGCCTTATGTACTTGTCCACTTACTAATCCCATGAATCCCATGTTCAGCAAATATTTTGTTTTTAATTTCTCCCTCCTAAAAAAAACCATTTACGTTCCCAAGAGTCTTGTAAGATGCACCCATAAATTCCTCTGGTCCATACAAATTCCTCTGGTGTTTTCTCCTCAATCACGAACTAGCCATTTTTATCCGCCATTCCCCATCATAATCTCCTCCGTCCTTTCCCTTCCCATCTCTTCCTCCCTTTATTGTTCACCTCCATGGATTGAGAGTCCCAGTGGAAGTTATGACTGTCGTTATTATTGGTATACTGTTATGGTCTGGGATGAGCCGGAATTTTTGCAGTATTTTTTTTTTTTTTACAAAAGAAAATTTAATTTTTTGAGTATTTTTTTCAAACATATGTTTTGACCTCTTTTGTATGGCTTCGGAACACATTTTTCCCATAATAAAAGACAATGGCTGCCATGTTCATCCCCAAAATAGCTGGATCTACCCATAAATTCCATGGCTCACCACAACATTTCATCATTTGGGGGGCTGGCAACACATGAAGATGATGAAGACGGAGGAATTATGAAATGAGAATAGAGAGAGAGACATCGAAAGAGAGGGAAAAAGAGGGAGACGAGCAAATCTGAAGCTCATGTGAAGCTGAAGACAATAATAAAATCTTAAATTTATGAATCTTGCAGCTCGTCTTTGCTTTTTCCCCCGAAAATCTGTCCTCACTAGAATTTACATTTGAAAAAAATTATGAGGAAATTTCCTATCCAAAGGCGCCCCTTTCCAGTTTAATTTACTGTAATTGTATAATGAGTAAGACAAAAATCCTCCACATTCTTCTTATGTATATTTTCCCTTGCTTTTCCCGGCAGTGTCTGCTTCAGTTTTTTTTTAGTACTATAAAAACCTTTGCACTTATAAATAATTTTTTTTCCCGACGAGCTTCTGGATCTCTTATTTCTTCCCATCATTCCACATTAAAATTATACACATTTCCCTCTCTCCGTCTATTGTTAAAAAATTCACACGCTCTTCTCCTCCGTCTCATGGAATTAGTCAGAACATTTCTTCCTTTTTTTCCTTGGGTCCCTTCCACATGTTTTATGGCGGGAGTTTTCGGATTGTTTTTTATCTCTATCTTCTCCCTTTTATTTCCCATTTTTTCTCTTTTCCATTATATTTCCTTTCAATTTCTCTATTCCTTAATCCAACACTGTCTCCTTAGCTCTTTTTTCTCATCTCTCTCTTATCTATACTGATTTTTTAAAATTTGTTTTCTCTTCCCATGTATTTTTTTGTCAGCTCTCAGCTTATCTCTTTCATTTATCATTTTTTTGGTCTTTTACTGGGATTTAATTGTCCGTTTTTCCAGTTATTATTCCAGTTATTCTCATGTATCTTTGTCGTCCTTATCCAAGGCCCCTTTCCGTAGTTCATATCACCTTTCCCTCCGAATCAACCCGTTCCTCCCACAAGCCTCTCTCCCGTTTAACCTTAAGGCTTGGAATAGAATCTTATTATGAAATGAATTAAAATCAAAGGCCCACTATGAGAGGAAGGCCCTCTTTCCCCCTGAAAAAACCCGGTACATACACGATGATGATGATGAACTTCCCCTATAAACTCCAGCATCATCATCTTACCCCACACCACGTCTTTTAGTCACTTTCTCTCCCCTTGAATAATCCCGGCTCCGTCTTCCCTTGCAATACAAGGGACTTTTGAATATTAAAATTGAAATCTTGTGGCAGAAACCTCATAAATCCGGTGGTGATTTCAAGTGGAACATCTTTACATCGTCTTTCTCTCTCCTTTGCTATCTCTCTCTCTCTCTCTGCGTTTATATCTCTCTCTTTCTCTCTCTCTCTGTTTATATCTCTCTTTCTTTATCTCTGGGTTCTAGATATTTCTTCTATATTTCTGCTTGTCTATATTTCCCTTAATTTCTTGTCTTTCTCTCTCTCCCTTAATGTCTTCTCTCTATTTCTGTCTCCCTTATTTCTATATCTCTCCGTTAATTTCTTCTCTCTCTCCTTCTATTACTATTTCTCTCTTACTTCTATATCTCTCTCGATCTATATGCTTAAATGCTTTCTCTTTCTATCATTTTATTGCTCTCTATTTCTCTCTCTTCCCTTGTCCCTTTTTCATCTCTCCCTTTATTTAATTTATTATCATTCTTTCATCATTTTTGACGAAAATGTCTCTAACTTGTTTTACTCTTTCTGTTTCTACATTCTCTGTATTTCTGCCTCATTTACTCTTTCTGCTTCTACTTTGTATTTCTCTCTCATTTCCTCTTTATGCTTTCTCTATTTCTCTCTCATTTCCTCTTTATGCTTTCTCTATTTCTCTCTCATTTCCTCTTTATGCTTTCTCTATTTCTCTCT
>JAQGBT010004913.1:0-15435 GCA_034698585.1 Disparrhopalites patrizii
AGAGAGAGAAAGAGAGAAAGAGAGAAAGAGAGAGAAAGAGAGAGAAAGAGAGAGAGACAAAAAGGATGAGAGAAAATACAAGGGAGAGCGAGAGATCCCACAGCCTTAGCTGAGACATTGAGAGATGAAAAGTACGTATGTATACATATGTGTGTATACGTAAAAGGTAAGTAATTTGGAAGAGCAATTTTTCCCGAAAAGAGCCGCAAGAAATGGGAGTAAAAGCTGGGGCGCAAGTTTGTGTAAAAAGAAATAGTGGTAGCATAGTGTAGATGTTCCTGTTAGTAGTTTGGACCCGGCTATTCTTAGTGGGTGTCAAAGTCTCTCTCTCTCTCTCTCTCTCTCTCTCTCTCTCTTCTTTTCACAAAGTGAAAGAGATGGTCGTGGTAACCCTTTATGTCGTTTGATTTCCTCCCTGCTGTGACCCCACTTAAAATCTCTCTCCCCCTCTTAATGCATTTCCTCTAAGTTGGCTTCCGTTGGTTTACCCGGGCATTTCCGAGTCACACATACATCTCTCAATTTTATGGCCAGCGCCTCCCGCTTACCACTTATTCCTCCTCCTACAATCTTTTTACGTCTCTCCAGCACTACCGATTCTCCTTACGGCAACAACCATGGAACATGTTCCCTCTCTTTCTCTCTCTCTCTTTCTCTCCCTCTTTCTGTCTTTCTCTCTGCAGTCTCCTCTCCTTCCTTCTTGATATTAAACAACTATTATTTTTATTGCGTATACCTACCACTTAAATGATCAGTACACGGAGGAAGGATGGACAATAAGAGAGGGAAATACACAAAAATATATGTATTTCGCCATTCTCTCTCTCCTTTTTACCCTCTCTGAAACTGTCTGGTCTCCTTCCTCTTTTTCATTGCCTCTCCATATTTTTTCCCCTTTCCCCTGGTCGATTATATCATATGTATATATATGTTATGGGTTGCGCATGTATCTCATCAGCGTTGAAAAGTGTGCAAGGTTTTCTTGTCCGTACGACAGCCAGGAGAAGTAAAAAAAAAAGTAAGTCGTTATATGAAGATAAGAATTTCCTCCTATACATCTTTTTTTTTTAGTTCTTATGGCACTACAGAAAGCAATATTCCTTGGTAATACCGCAATATCCATACTGTGTGAGTCTTCACATGCATAGTAGTAGCCTCCTATAAATTTCTCATTCGTCATGGTTACTTTGCTGAACTATCCTTACGGAAATCTTTGGAATGAAGCTTTTTATTTATTTTGCTCCGTTACAGTAAACACACATATCTCTCTCTCTTGACTCTGCCGGCCAAAAAGATTCCTCTTTCGCTTTTTTTCCTTCCTTTAACTAATACAAATACCCTTTAATACCCTATCTATAATTGTCTTGAGAGGGCGTAAAGTAATAAGTATATACGTTGTATATGTATTTTCATCCTGAATATAATTCATTCTTTGGGTGCCGACAAATCTTTGTAGGAGAGAGAAAAAAAAATACAAGGGTGTGGAAGATTTAAACTGTTTCTCGGCTCATCATCGTCATCGACCGCGTGTCGAGGCAAAGAGGGAGAAAAGAGGAGGGAGTAATTAGAAAAAAATGTACATAATACTCTTAATTATCACACATTACGGGTGAGTGCGGCAGTGTAAGAAAGGAATTTGTACTGAGAGTTTTAAGACGGAAATGAAATATAAATGATTGTGAACTTTTGGTTTTTTTCTCGTTTTTTTTTTCGTTACAAAATATGTGGAAAAAAAGGAATTCTGCATGTTAGATACTGTGAAGAAAAAATACAGAAAATAAACTAAAATCCTTCCTTTTCCCTGATATTCACACATATCATTATTATGAGTGGAGTTTATCTTCCTATTACCTGTCTATGGCTAACAAGATAAAGGGGGGAGAATGACAGGAAAAAATGGGAATTCTTATGGGACATAAAAAAAAAATCTGCATGATTTACAATCGACGAGGATACAAGGGAGATAATAGAGGAAGAAAAAGAGAGAGACGAAGTGATGGGGGAATTCACAAAGGAATTTTATCCAACAATAAAGCCAGAGCTAGTTGAACGATCGCAAGAATAAATCATAAGGAGCTAGTCAGACATAACCTCAGACAAAAAAAAAACAACAGTAAAAATATAATAATGTAAAGAAAACATTTGAGTAAAAGAAGTCTTTTTTAAGCATTGTTCTTGACACTGCCGTAGCGGTAGAATGAGTTCAAAATCATCTTGGAAAAAAAAGCTGAATCCAACTTTATTATATGAACAAAAAAAACCAGAAATAATAAACAAAATATTCCCCTTCCGTCATCACTAAATCAAAAGGAGGGGGAATTTTCAAAGTGAAGTTTTACATTTTAAAATCTTCTCTCCATTCCCAAAATATTTGTTCTCCCTTCATTTTGTATATATGAATAGGAAGAAGAGGATTTTTTCCCCTATAAAAATATTACCTACCTCTCTCCTAAAAATCCAGTGTCCTGTTGAGAGATAGGGAGAATATTTTTTCTTCTGTCTCCCCTGTATTTTTAAATCCTCTATCACTGGCTTAATAATTCCCCAAGAATGTGTATTTCTCCCCTACATTAAATCTACAAAACTCCCAGAGAAAAAGGACAGAGTGGGGAGATGATGATAGGGGGAAATTTATATTCTCCAAAGTAACGAAATAGAAAAAAAAAAGTAAGAGGAACAAAATAATAAAAGTTTAGACTTTTTTTTTAAATATGAAATATATATGGTTGTGAGATCAACAAGAATATAAACTTGAACCCATACTGTTTAGGGGTAGATTTTTTCCCTCTGTTCTGGGGGTGTAATATAATTCGATTAAAAATTCATGAGTTGGTTCTAAGGGATTCTGTGTTGAAAAAAATTTTTTTCCAAGGAATTCCTCTCTTGTCTTCAAAACTCCTGTGCCCCATCCATATCATATACAGATGTACATATATTATACCTTGGGTAGGTATTATATACAATTGAATTTTTTTTTGTAATATGTAATGTATATCGACAGGGAAGTTGAATTGTTCCAATCATTTGCTTCACTCTCCAGATCTCTTTCTCTCTCTTTCTCTCTTTCTCTCCCCTTCTCTCTCTTTCTCTGTCTACTTCTCGCTTTCTCTCTCTTTCTCTGTCTATATCTCTCACTGTCTCTCTCTTTGTCTATTTCTCTCTTTCTCTCTCTTTCTCTGTCTATTTCTCTCTTTCTCTCACAGTCCCTCTCTATTTCTCTCTATATATTGCTTCCTCCCTCATTCTCTCTCCCAATCATCCTCCTCCTTGCCTCTCCCATACAAATGATGTGGATGATGATAATACGTGATCGGGGAAATCGAGGATGATGATAGAGAGGCAATGGTGGAGCTCAACAAGAGGAGACAAGTGTAGAGTGTACATATTAACAGGAGGCTAGGGGGGCTTATTGTATACGGAACAAGCTGATGATGATGAAGAAAAGAAGGAATGAGTGGAGAAGAAGGGATTTAGTGAGGGAAGGAAAGAGAGAGAGAAAAAAAAAGAGTTAGAAAGGAAGAAGAAGAGTGACTGACTGACGGAGTGCGAGAGAGAGAGAGAGAGGGAGAGAGAGAGAGAAAGGGAGGTCGAGACGATGTCATAATAAATCAGTAAAGTCAGCGAGCAGTGGCAGTGGTTCCTTAATCTAATTTGGGAAAACCAGTGTGTGGGATCATGAAATTTCATGTGACCAGTTGGGGGTAGAGATGAGCAGAGGATTTTTTTTTTTTTTTTGGAAATTTTTTTTTGCCTTACCCGTATGCTGCGGCGAAGGTCGGGTCATATGGATAGTAGCCGGACTGAAGCGTCCCAGGGTTCGGCCAGCATGACACGTCGCCAGTTCCGCTCCCTTCTTTCAGGCCAGCGTACGCCCCACCCTAACAAACACATCCATTATCAGGCAAACAGATCCCATTCACGAGGAACATAATACATACATATACATATTAACTTCAGGGACGTATGTATACATACGTATGTATTTTGACAATACACATGTTACTGTACTTACAGACATATGTACCATCCCCCATATACATGCGTATACATATGTCCCATGGAACATCCATGTCCTTTCCGACAAAACTTTTTACACACAATCTTCGTATACACACACTTGTTTTTACTCCAATAACTAATATAGACAGACAAGAAGAAAAAGCTTTGTTCCTGTATAGGCATTAGAGGAAATCAAACCAAACATACGGAGTCATTGCTCACACAAAAATTTAACTCAACATATTAGCTATATAAATACTAACAGACACATTTTACACATTCCTGTGTACACTTCCATGGGACTCTTTCCCCTCCTCCTTCTCCTCCTCCACCTCCCCATATTACTAACCAATTTTTCTATACACCAAAAATACAAAGTTTCATCCAACTCACACTTTTCCCCCCGGGATTTTTTTTTTTTTGTATGCATGTAATATTATCAATATGATTCCTTATGAAATCCTTGGATTTTTATATGTTCCCTGTAATATTCTTTCGTGGTTGAATTTCCAAGGGAAGACCAAGAAAAAAAGGGAGGTATTAATAATAATATATTCAGACTCTGATTCATGAAGACTTTGGGGGCTCTTACATACATATTTATCCCACCATGATACGTACGTCATGTCCAGGGAGAGAGAAAAAAAGAGCATGCATACCGGGAGAGCACACGCAAAACAATAATGTTTCATGTAGGTATGTGAAAACCGTTGGTTTCAAAAGCTACCTTTCTCTCTCTCTCTCTCTCTCTCTCTCTCTCTCTCTTTATTCCTCTGTCTCTCTCTATTTCTCTCTCTCTCTGTCTCGCTCTCTCCCACTCTCTTCCTTCTGCTCCTGTCACTGTATATTACACCAGACGACAAAAGCATTTGCTTTGGTATACTTGGAAAGCCACATAATCTCATAGGGTTGCCCAAACCCATACATACGGGGTACAATAAATGGAGAGAAAAGAAAAATCTTGGTCCAAAAAAAATATTTTACTCCCTCTCAATATACCCCCACCAAAGCAAGACAGAGAGAGAGAGAGAGAGAAACATTGTTTCCTTCCTTATTATCTTCCTATTTTATCTCCTATCCTCAATTACATCCTTAAAAATTTGACGAAAAATGTTGGCGACATGCTCAATCTAACCTTTTTCTCTAAATCACACCCTCCTCGTGGCTCCTTTTCTATCCCTTCATTATTACTTCTTCTGTCTCTCCCTCTCTCTCTCTCTCTCTCTCTCTCTCTCTCTCTCACTCACTCACTTACTCCGTCAGACTCACATAATGTGCATGACCCGTAATATACCCCCGGCGTGGGTAACACTCATATAATACTCAAACCTTTTGTATGATGGTGGTTTTTGAGCCCTTTTTACTATTAATAATATTATGGTCCATTTGTCCCATGTCTCCGTACATATGGAAAGTGAGAGAGAGAGAGAGAGAGAGAGAGAGAGAGATGGAGACAGAGAGGACCAGACGTGAGAGACAAGGAGAAAGAACCCTTTTAAAAGTTTTCCCAAAAACCACTTAATACTTTTGTGGGACTTTTCTTTTAAAGGGTCCTATAGAGGGTGGAAAAAAGATAGTTTATTAGTCTCAACCACGACATTGTTTTTAGATTCCCCTGTCATTAGAGTACTCTGGTACATATACATGTGTATACTTCCAGACGGGTCTTACTCACTTAATCTCTCTCCAACACAACTACTTGCTCCTTCCTACCGTCACATTAAATTGAGTGGAGATTGTTGGGAGGGTGAGAGGGTGAGAGAGAGAGAAAGAGAGAGAGAGAGACGGGGAGAAAAAAGTCAGGTAGTCCAAACACAGGTCAATTACAGTAAACCTAATGATTAGAGGGTTTGTAAAATACCTACCATTTTATTTAATCAAACACTATTACACACAGCTACTTATTATTATTATTTACACACACATATACACTTGTGTTTCTCCGTGTTTCCACTCTCAAGAGTACATAACATGCATTGGTTAAAATTTATTACTCCGACATTTTAGCGTGATCATATATATTTCTCTTTCACTCTGTCTCTCTCTCTCTCTCTGTTAGTCTCAGTTTTTCTCCCTTCACCCGTTTTTATTTTCTCTCCAGAATCATTTTCTACTCCAGCTTGCCGGCTATGCGTTTTCCCTAATAATACATTACCACTGCATGCCTCCAGATAAAATGAAGTAATTATTTACTTTATATAAATACAGGATTTGTTCATACTATGTAAAAATAGTGAAACATACTCTTACATCAGGCTACTGGTTAAAAAGCTCCACCGACATCAAATGAAGTGATTTTTTTTTGTACATTCTCCCACTTTTTCTCTCCCTCTCATCAAATCCCTACAAATGTAACCAAGTATGGTAATGCAAACAAGGGGAACAATTTGTCTAAAATGTATTTTAGATTTTTTTTTTTATTCGTACCATATAAAAATTTCCTTTCAATCTTTTCCTCCTCGTCCTAGTTTCCCTTCATCTCACGACATATGCATTACATAGAAAAAGCGTTGTGGCAAATATATTTTTTATCTCCACACCGCCTCATTTTCTTATGACAACAGATAATTTGCATACAAACAAAACAAGCATTCTCCTCCCACACATGGTAATAATAGTATTTCAATCATATTGGGAACAGGAAAAATAATGTTTTTTTTTAAGTATACACATACAGACAGCAAATTAATGTGTTAATACCATTTCCAAGAGTAGGATTTCTTCCCTACAATGACAATAATGTATAGGAGGAGAATGCTCCACAGTTGTAAAAAAAATGGAAGAAATGGCTTTAAATAAGAAAAAATCTTTGAGAAGAGCAGAGGAAACATGAAAGAGGAGGAAGATGAGATGACGAGGAATCACTCATTAAGTAAGGGTACTTTTGGAATACATTTTTTGAAATAATTGTGATTAATTACATTTCCTTCTTGAACAATTAGTTTTCCTAAGACTGTCAAGAGAGTGAAATGCGATATTTAGTAACTGAAAGAGAGAGAGAGAGAAAAACAGAGGCATGTGCTCACAACTTGAGCGTCACAAATGGCTAAAAATGGAAAAGAATGAACTGGAGAGAGACAGAAAGAGAGAGTCAGACGGAGAGAGAGAGACGGAGAGAGAAAGAGAGAGGGAGAGAGAGAAGAAAGAGACTGGTATGTGCATAAATGGGAAGGAGTCCCGAGGATCATTTCGATGATTTACAATGGGTCTAGTTCAACTATAACTTTTACCCAAAAGAAATATGATCTTCGATGCCAGAGAGCAAAGGAAAATGCTTTTAGAATGAAACAATCCGGGCTTAGTTTCCTTTTTTTCGTCTCTCCCTCCCTCTTTCTCTCTCTCTCTCTCTCTCTCTCTTTCTGTCTCTCTCTTTCTCTCTCTCTCTGTATGCATCTTATTTCTTCTTCCTCTCCTTTTTTCCCACCAACACCTCCTCCCTCTCCATTCTCACCCTCTGTGACGTACGACTCCTTGTCTCTCTCTCTCTTTCTCTCTCTCTCTCCCTTCCTTACAGTACTTACTCCCTCACCGATATGATTACTACTTGTATTACCATGTAAATACCCCCATAGTTAGTAAGTTTAGTGACTAATGCTAATAATATGAGAAAGTGTGCTGTGTTGGACCCTTAATCGTACCATGACATTCCATGCATACCTCCTCGCACTCACTCACTCACTCCGTTCCAGAAACGGAGACAAACAAGAGAGATAATATACGTCCCCATACACTACACACTGACTGCTTGAGAGCAATAACAAAACAACAAACATTGTCCACCCTCATTATATAGTAAAGTAAACAAATGAAACAAATAGTTTCACGGAAGGGAGGGTAACAAACACACACACAAAAAAAGGGGGAAAGGAACGTCAGAAAAAAAAAAATAGAAGACAAAACTTACCAGTGGCGAGTAAAATGCAGACGACTCCAAGGTGGGATAGGGATTTTGCTCTGTAGGGGGGGCATAAGGGGCAGGAGGGTAGGCTGTGAGTCTTGGGTAAGATGATAGCGTGAGACGAGTGGGATCATATTGACAACTGCAAACGGATTGACCTGTCACGGGGTCAGTAACGAGAGGACGGCCACCTTCACAACAAGATGTGCCGGGTGAGGTCGTCACACCATTGGGGGATGTGGAGCCACTCATGGTGCTGCCAGATGAGGAACTTGGTGATGCCAACAACTGGAAAAAATATATATAAATAAATATAGAATTTAAAAAAAAAAAATTACATACAAATCGTAAATCAAAATCCATCTAATTATTAAATTTCTTCCCATAACACCCACGCTCTCTGGTAATACTACACCATCCCGTTTTGTTACCGGCATGGGGAGAGGGGAAAGAAATTCAATATTAAATTTCAAAAATGACTGAAATGATGAACACAAGATTTATTTTTGCATTTGGATATGAAAATAGGTTGGAAATAAAAGAAAGAATAAACCGCTTAAGCTCTTTAAAAGATGGGCACCAAAGATTTGTAAGTAGAAAAAGTGGGGGAAGATGAATAAAAGAGAGCAAAAATGAATAGAAAAAGCAAAAGAGAGAGAGAGGGGGGGGGAAATAATCGTTATGTGTCTATTATGTACATATCTGTGTCAACTCCATGCTTGTACTATATTGGAGGAAAAAGCTATAAAAAATACTACACAAGTACAATGATTACACTTACATTTGTTCAGAATTTGTTCAGGGCTTGTTTACACATAAAAAATTTCTGCTCTTTTTTTTTTTTTTACAACAGTAATAACAACTATAATAGCAAGTGTTCTCCCACAAGAATCCACGCTCACAAAAGCACACACAAGATCTCTGATTTTGTTTTTTAAATAGGAGCCATTTTAATTATGAGAATATATAGTCTTTTGTATGGATAAGTATCACTCCTTATGTTTTTGTGGGTGATTAAAAGGAAAATCTGTATTCTATGGTTTTGTGCACTTCCATGTGATATTTTACCGGGGGAAAAATGCAAAAACCCCTTGATCGTGTGTTAACAAATGTGTACTTGTGTATGTATTTCCTATATAAGGACAGAATGGAGGCCTTTTATAAACTAGAGGAATTAAATTGTATCCCTGAAAATCCACCAATAATGAATTAATTCATTAAAATAAGGGGGAAATAATCAACGTAAACATTCGTCATTTTTGTTTTGAAGGTCAAAAAATAAAATCAAGCAGGGTCGATGCAAGACGAAATTGCACGCCACCACAAACAATTTACAACAATGCCCTGTCCAACGAATTCATACAAACAAAAGAGGAGGAATTTGGACAACAAAAGGTCACAATATGTTGCATGCTCTACATAAAATGCTAAAGAGAGAAATGAAAGAGAGACAGACAGAGAGAAACTAATTAAGCAAAACCATACAATTAGGAAAACTACGGCAATGTATATAAAAAAAAAGTGGAATAAAAAAAATTACCTATTATGTTTATAGTAAATAATTATGTTCAAATATTTTTCCCTCCAAAAGAAAATACTAAATCCTTGGTGGATACAGTATAACAATTAAGATTTTGCAAAAAATAAATAAATATGTTTTCCTTTTGTAGTAGTTTTTGTCTAGGAACAAATCTAGGAGGAACTAACACGATATCAAGGAGTCACTAAATAATTACTAGGCAAAATAAATCAAAATACTAAACGGTTGAGTGGGAATAATTATCTTTGGAGACAGTTTTTTTTTTGTGTATTTTTTTGGGGAAAAATTGTTTCCTCAAGAAAAGTTTCACACTAGAGGACACAGTGAAAATTCACCCTAATTTGTTGTACACCACCACCAAGACTTCGTAGTCCATCCACTTTGCTGGTTAAATCGTTGTAGATGCCTTCCTTGACGTAAAGGGCAGCGCACATGTTCACACTTTTATAGCCGCACTAAATACATAGACTATCCCAATAGGATCAACTCGTGTGTTCTATGATGAGTCTTCCTTTTCAGTTTTCTTCCACGGGGAAACTCAATACAAGGAAAAAGTATGTCTTCTTATAAGCAGTTTGTGTGTACATAGATGTCACAGAACATAAATTCCGGAAGAACCGAAGTTAGAGAAAAAAATATTCCCAGGTCCTCCTCCTCACATGCGTAATATGTATTCAAAGGGTTGGGTATATGTATAATTATACATATATAAATTATATATGTATGTGTAGAAGAAAAAAAAAACCGTGCAACACAAGCAATGCACACAACGTTTTCTTCTCTTGATCTGTAGAATTTTCAGGGTCGTTCCACCGCTAAAATTTTGGTTGATCTCTTCTTTTTGTGTTATACTGTTTTATCTAATCAAACAACTTGATTCTTCTTTGATAATTTTTTTTTCTCATACACGTTCTTCAAAATCCCGCTTCCTTCTCCTCCTCCGCCTCCGTTCTTGATCTTGTTCTTCTTCCCAAATTAGTAGTAGTACTACAGAAAAATTCCAAAACAATTCCCCAGTGTTTTATATTGATCCAAAACAACACAAGAGTTTATTTTGGTTTTTGGTTTTTGGGAGAGCAACAACAAGAGCAAACGAAAAAAAAGGGAATCTTTTTCGTTCCAAAAGCAAAGACGAAACTAAAAAAAGAACTTCCTGGTCTTCTTTCGTATAATTACCACCAAAACTATACCTTCAAACTCACACAAAAAAAAACATGGATATTTATCCTCCCTAAAACAACAAGTGTGTACGCTCGAACGGGGACAAATTGCCCCTTTGGAAACTACACAAAACGATTCTTCCGGTGAGGAAAAAAAAATGGGAATAAATACAGAATTAAAATCTTCCTCTACATACAAATAAAAACTGCCTAAAAACAAATAGGAACTACGAAAGCCGTGATTAGCGGGAAGGACAGATGTACAGAAAAGAGTAGATATTATAAGAACAACTCAAAAAAAAAAAAATCAAACGATAGCACAAAAATTATTAGTACTAACAATGTAGCCGGGAATTTCTCTCCCACACTTTTTTTTTCCTTTTTCCTCCTCTCCGTCTCTTCCAGGGGAAAAGTGTTTTCCAACCAAACGTTTTAAATTGTCAACAAATCAGAACTGGAACCAAAAACTTTCTTCAATGGCACATCCTTCCCATCCTCTCTTCTTCCGTCTCTTCTCCCGCAAAATAAAACAAATACTTTTCTCCAGCCAAAAGTCCCCTCAATTTCTCACCAACTTCCGTCTTTCCAATCCGTAATTTCTCTCCTTGTTACAATTAACTTGTAACTCCGTAATTTCTAAGTCACTATTAAAACAAATAAACTCCGATGAAGCGGAAACTTCCGTGAAAGGGTCTCTCTTTTCAAGACAAAAAAAAAACGTCTGTAGAGGGCCAGCGAATGAGAGAGAGAATCCAGAGCGATGTTTGTCAGAGGATGGATTGTGGTAAAGTGCAATATTTATAATGATGTGGGTAACTCTTGAGTGTTATGTATAAATACAAGCACACGTCCAAAGCCCAAGAAGAAGGCGATGATGATGAAGAAGAAGAAGTAAGAGGGCTTAAAGTAGTACAAGTAGTAGTAGGGGAAGGCACAAGTAAAGTGTGGAAGAGAGAGAGAGAGAGAAGCTTTTGTAAATAGAGGAAAAAGAGAGAGAGAGAGAGAGAGAAAGAGAGGCTTACCTGATTGTTGTTGTTATAAGCAGGTGAGTATCCAAAGTAAGCCATGAAGAGATGTAGTAGTAGTAGTAGTTCAAAGCAGTAAAAGTCTCTCTTCAGATGTCTTTGTGTGTGTGTGTGCTCAGGTGTGAGTATAGAATAGAACTAAGGGTTACAGAGGGTAGCGCAAACGCGACTCCTAAGAATTGGATTGTGGGAAGCCCACCCTTTTGTCCCGATTTGGAGCTCCGTTGGAGCCAATTGGGAGGATCCTCCATCCTCATTGGCTCCTCACATTCCCCCTTTTTTCAGTTACACACACATATCCACATCCACATCCACATCTCCACATGTATTACACACTGATGTGGGAGAGAGAGAGAGAGAGAGAGATACACTCGTCCACATTCACACAATGTGTGTTGCTTTATCTTCAGTGTATATTTTTCCCCTACATATGTATACATATGTACCATGTGTCCCAGTGTTCTTGTGTGTGTCGAGTGCTTTCAAAGAGTGTAGGAGAGGAGTTATATGAGAGAGAAAAAGCACAGCCACAGAGTGCAGAGGGCTAAGAGAGGAGAGCTTGTTCGTAGTTTGTTCTCTGGGCTTGTCCAACAACATGTCCTATCAGCCATTGGATTATGCTAATCCCTACAAGATTTCGCTTTTACCCACACACTTCAACCATTAATTACCTGTCTATTAACCCCGCACCCTCTCCCTACCGTACCATTACCCACCCACATGTATACGTGGACACATGTAACACTTGTCATTCCTTCTAGATATTTTTTTTTTCTGTCCTCCTCCCCCGGCCTTTTCGCACTAGCGTGACAGACAGGACCAGGGAAAACAGGAGACAGACGGAGAGACAGACGGGGAGACGGGACAAGGGCCATGGAGAGAGAGAGAGAAAGAGAGAGAAAGTGTCAAAAAGAGGGAAAGAGAGAAAAAGAGTCCAAAAGAGTCCAAAAGAGAGAAAGAGAGAGAAAACTAGTCAAAAAGAGAGGAGAGAGAAAAAGGAAAGAGAGAGAACGAGAGAGAAAAAGAGTCAAAGAGAGAGAAAAAGAATCAAAGAAAGAGAAAAGAGTCATAGAGAGAGAGAAAAAGAGTCAAAAAGAGAGGAGAGAGATAAAGAAAAAAGAGAGAAAGAGAGAGAAAAAGAGTCAAAAAGAGAGGAGAGAGATAAAGAAAAAAGAGAGAAAGAGAGAGAAAAAGAGTCAAAGAGAGAGAGAGAAAGAGAAAAGAGTCAAAGAAAGAGACAAGAGTCAAAAAGAGACAAGGAGAGAAAAAATCAAAGTTGACAAAGAAAGAGAAAACAGTCAAAAAGAGACAAGGAGAGAGAAAAAATCAGAAAGAGAGAAAAACAGTCAAAGAGAAACAGAGAGAGGTACGAGGGAGATTGCGAGAAAACTTGTACTAGTTTAAAAAAAACAAATTAAAAAGGAAAAAGATGAAATGGAGTGAGGTATAGAAATGGATGAAATAGAGAGAGAAATGAAGAAAGAAAGGGAAAAGGGGGAACAAAATAATACAAAAGAAGTTGGGGACAGAGAAAAAGGGAGACATATCCTCAAGCGAGATATGGAAAGGGTTGAGAAAAGAGGGGAAATGTAAAGGAGAGACATTTTAGCTACAGAGTCGGAGAGAGAGCCTTCTTTCGTCCTTTATTATGCAGGCACACCATTTCATTTTCATTTTCCCCCTTTCCGAACTGAAATAGTTCTGACGCTTTTTTTTTTTTGCACACGCAAACGTTCGGTTGACAAAAAAATGCACCATATGATTTGCTATATATTTCGTTGTCCAGACTATTTTTTTGCAGGAGTCTTCAACATATTCTCTCTCTTTTGGGCGTGGGTACGCTTCGTATATATATTTTTTTGTAGATGCCAAAATTTTTCGGGGGGACATGAGTCTGGGGCTATCGGGGACTTTTTCATGGGGGAAAAAATCCGGGGAACGTTACATAAGGTTACTGAACGCTTCCTATATGTCCTTTAGGGGATTCCAGTTGGCCGTGGCTGAGGAAAGTGCAATTTTTGGCGTATTTTTTTCATTGTTTTAGGTGTGTTTAGTATGAGGTGCATTTTCAAAGGTTTTGACCCCAAAAACCTTGATTAGCTTGAGAATTTTAGCACCAATTATGTTTCAGTTTTCTATTTAAAAAATGGAGGATCCTTTCATTCCACGGTTTAGTAGTTACTTCAAATCAATTTCGGAGGGGGATATTTCTGGATAAACTCCTTCATTAGTTTTAACGTCTATACGAAAATTCTTATTTCTATAAATTGTACATTCCAATTTAAAAAATTTGCCGGCATTTGACAATTGTACTACGTTTTTTTTTTACCGCTATTTCATAGGAGTTTTGCGTGCTACCCTGGCATTAGGTTAAATTGTGTACTGACATATGTACATACTGCATTTCCCTACATCGTTCTCCCCGTATCTTATAACAATGTTTGTGGTCGCCATTTTCACATTCTATGTAAATATGTACCTACAACATAATACTGTTTGTCAAATAAATATTTTCAAACCCGAAGGATTTGTTTCTATGCATCAAAGCGTATCATACACAGGGCTGTCGGAGCTGTTGATATACCATTATGTACTAGTCCTTACGCTGGGGATTGGTAATGGGAAGGTTATTATAGAGGAACAGTTATAAAATTCAAGCCTTTACTCTTATCACAGTGTTTGAGATAGTGAACGTAATTTTTTATTAGTAATACAGTTCCCTCAGTTCTCTCTCTCTTTCCACATTTCCCTTGTAATCGGAGGTATAAAATATGGGGTGGTAAGATAGAGAGTGAAACATAAAAAAAGCTCGCGATTCTTTCTCTCTCACTCTCTCTCCTACTATTTCTCCCAGTTTTACTTCTTCCCCAGAAAAAAAAGGAAGAGAGAGAGAAAAACCCTGTATAAGTCCTTTTAAACACGATATGATTACTACTCATGCTTTTACACAGTTGGACACAGTCAAAATGTCCTATAATAAAGAATGCCTCACACGTATAGGAGGAAAGGGAAAAAATGGAGACAAAAAAAAAAGACTTTTCTCCCCGTCCTTCCTTCCCGTCCCAAAGTGTAAAAGTTGTAGTAAGTGCAAGGAGTTCTTGTTGTTCTTTTACCGAGATAAAGTAGTATATGTCTATGTAAAAAAAATATCAGAAGTTATAAATGTAGGGAGTAGTAGATTTCATGTCTACACATATGTTCCGTACATGCTCCCTAGTATATAGGGTAGTAGCGAAAAAAATTCTGCCCTCTTTTGTATGGACGGAGGAGACAGAGAGAGAGAGAGAGAGAAAAGAGCAAGTGTTGGGAAGGCAATAGCATCATGTGCAAAAATCTGTCCCAAAGGATCTTTCGTCTCTTGAACAATTGTCTTTTGAAAATCATGGTATATCCCCATATGTGTAAAAGGCCGTGTGTGCGGCTTTTATGTCTTGGTCGAACAAATCAGGGAAGAAATGTTGGGAGGAGAGGGGCTATTTATTGTTTAAGTTTTTTTTCTTTCTTCATTCACTTGTAGTAGTATTAGTAATAGTGGTATGGATGCATATGTTTCACAAGGAACATCTCTCTGTCCTCCTCCTCCTCTTTCCGCTCCTTTACCCTTCCTTGTACTTTCTTCTTCTTTCCCTTGTTCTCCGTCATCTTCTCCCGGAGAGACTTTGCACAAGGCAGTGTATCAACGGATGAGACGGAGTGAGAGACAGATTCCTCTTGGGAGGATAAAAGGTGCAAAACTCTGTGTAGAAAAGTTATTCTCAAAATCTTTGTATTTCTCTCTCTCTCTCTTTCTCTCTCTTTCTCTCTCTTTCTCTC
>JAQGBT010004914.1:0-15434 GCA_034698585.1 Disparrhopalites patrizii
TATCTCTCCACCTCTCTTATTCCTCTCTTTCTTCTGTCTCTCTCTTTCCTCTCTTTCTATTTTTCTTCTCTCTTTCTTCTGTCTCTCTCTTTCTCTTTTTACTCTCTCTTTCTTCTTTGCCTCTCTTTTCTCTCCCTCTTATCTTTCTCTCTTTCCTCTCTTCTTTCTCCCGCTTCTTTCGCTCTCTTTCTTCTTTCTCTTTTTCCTCTCTCTTTCTTCTTTCCCTATGTGCTATCTCTTTCCTCTCTTCTGTCTCTCTTTCCTCTCTTTTTCTCTCTCTTTCCTCTCTTTTTCTCTCTCTGTTCCTCTGAATGTCTCTGTCTCTCTTTCCTCGCTTTTTCTCTCTCTGTTCCTCAGTATGTCTCTGTCTCTCTTTTTCTCTCTCTCTTCCTCTGTATGTCTCTCTCTTTCCGCTCTTTCTCTCTCTCTCTCTTTCTCTGTATGGCTCTCTCTCTTTCCTCTCGTTCTCTCTCTCTTTCCCCTCGTTCACTCTCTCTCTCTATCTCTCTCTCCCCGCTCTTTTTTTTCTCTCTCTCTCTTTCTCTGTATGGCTCTCTCTCTTTCCTCTCCCTCTGCCTCTCGTTCCTCTCTCACCACTCTCTCTCTCCTTTTCAAGGTTCAGGTGTTATATTGTTCCAATGTTATGAGTCCGTTCCACATCTTTCTCCTAGTGTGTCTCACACTTTCTTCCCGTCCGCCTCTACATAACTCCTTCCTCTCCTTCTTGCCCTTCCCTCACATTATATACTCTTCTGGGAGTTATTTTTTTTTTACCTTTCCCTTCCTATCGGAGACAAAATTACTCTCTCTCTCCCTTTCTCTGTTCAGGAAAAAGTTACCGGAGTTTTAAGGTGGAGAGGAAAAAAACAAACGCATATATATTTTATACAAGGGGATGTTTTTATACATTTTGGTGATATTTTTTGATAACTCTATATAAATGTGAAAGGGAGGCTCTTGTACCCTTGTCTGTCCATTGTTAGTAATACATTTTGTGTTGAGTGACTATTACTAATGTATGTCTCTTTTTTTCTCTCTTTACTTTTTCTAGGGTAACACGCAGGTGTTGTGTGCATGTATATGTGCTTGGATTGTGGAAGAGAGAACAGGGAAGACAGGAGAAAGGACAAGAGTTTATTTTGTACGTGTTCTACCACACGGCGGACACACACGGGGATCCAGCAAGAACCTTCCGAATATTACTACTACTACTACTCCTCGGACCCATACAACAGTACCAAGAAGCACTCCACGGCTAGAGAGAGAGAGACTTGAACTGCATCTAACTATTACTTCTTCAGCCGCTAAGGGAACCACTACTTACTTCTCTCTCTCTCTCTATTTCCCTCTCACACGGGGTCCTTTCTCTTTTTTTTTTAAGAATAAAAAATACTGGAACCACATTTAGTACACTCCTAACCAGTTGGACTTGAAGACAAAGACAAAACAGAGGAGGAGGCGGTGGTGGAGAAGAAGAATTTGTTGAGAATTATTAACTGTTATATAAATATATACCAATTTACTCGTATAGAATTTGTCGAGAATTATTTTAAAAGAAAAGTCACGTATTTTTAAAATATATAAATTATAAGAAGATACCAAAAAAAAATTCCAGTATAAAAAGATATATACTACAACAGAACTGAGCAACGGGTGCAATCTATAATCACAATGGGACGTAAAAAGATACAGATTTCGCGGATTACAGACGAAAGGAATCGACAGGTAAGTCAAGGTTCTTTTTTTTTTATGAATGAGTTCTTTTTGGGAACGTTTCTTATTTCGCTCTTCTTTGCATTACATATGCTCGTCAGGTTCTTGGGACTTTCGTGTTGGTAGGGACTTTTGGGGGATCAAAGAGAGGGAGAGAGCACTTGCGGCGGCGGTGAGAGGCGGGTTAAACACAGATCTCTTTTGGGGGTATCCGTAAAGATGTATATCTAAGGTAGTATGTGGAAGGGAAGGGTTATAAATAGTGCAATAGTATGCACTGAGAGTAAATATACCTCCGCTGATTGTGACGCTTGCACGTTTTTTTGCACGCAAAGTTAGATGAGACAGGTGAAATGTGAGGCATGGAAATTGTTTTTGTTTTTTTTCTTTTGGTGCCACATGCAGTGCAAGAGCAAACCCTATTTTATTTTCAATATTTTTTTCATGGATTCCGGAGAAAAGTGATATCAGTAGAAGTAAAGAAAATAATCATTTCTTTTGGAGGATGTTTTTATTGCGTTGACTATAGTACAGGGGGGAGGGGGAAATCAAAGTGAAAAATTTCCAGACATATAAGATGTAGTGCTTCCTGTCTACCTGATTTCTATTGGGCCATTTACTTGTCATAGAGTAAATAGTAATCAAATATGTGTTTGTGTATTTTCTTTCCCTTTTGAAGGTTACATTTAATAAACGTAAGTTCGGGGTTATGAAGAAGGCATATGAGCTGTCTGTGCTGTGCGATTGCGAAATTGCGCTCATTATTTTTTCATCGTCGAATAAATTATACCAGGTAAGCATTCTTTTTCTTCTCTGAGTGCATATATAATATAAAGGTGTATGTTGTACATGTATATTTAAGGGGTCGGATTTAGGGTGCATTTTTGCTTGTACATGCGTGAAAGGCAATTATGTCGAGAGGTGGCAATTATTATTATTAGTTGGGATGGAAAAAGGTGCAAATGAATGGCTTCTGGTTAAATGATGGGGTGTAGCACATATTCGATGGACATTATCGGAGACGACACAAGATTGTCTGTTGCATAGTATTTTTTTTTATTGTGATGTCTTTTACAAAAAAAAATGACGTCTAAAACAGAGGCATGTGCTTATAATTATTAGTATCGCTTGGATGATGTCCATTATGTAGTAATACCTGGAAGGATATGTGTGGAATTAGAGTTATGTTGTAACTATGAGTTTGTAGAAAATATGATAATTATAGTAGTAGGAATGATCATTATGAAGTCATTGTAGGAAAGGATTTTCTCGGTCGTTTTGGGAAGTGTGTGTGTGTATGTGTGCTATGTGCCACTTTATTGCTGGATGGACTTTCCCCGAATGCTGATGTTACCGTTGATTAATATTGATTTTATAGTACGCTTCAACCGACATGGACAAGGTCCTTCTGAAATATACAGAGTATAATGAACCACACGAGTCTCTCACAAATAAGAATATTATTGAGGCACTGTCTAAAAAGGAACACAAGAATGGTAATTAATTTTATTATTACAGTTATTATTTGTTTTTACCAATAATTATTGTTACACTGCGAGAATTACTCCGAAAATGTATATATGTTTTAGTCTATGTGTGAGCCTTTTGATCATTTCATGTATTTATTCTTCTTGTTTTTTTTCTATAGGTCTGTCAGGTGAAGAATCTCCAACTCCGCCGCCAACACAGGAAGAATCTGATAATGGACTGCAGGCGATCAATTTTCACAAATACTCCAAGGTGAAAAACGAAATTCTTCGTTGCTCTCATCATCTCTGTAGTTTTCTCTGATCGATAATTCGATGGCTACACATTAAATAATTTTCTCGATCCATGTGTCTATATGTATGCATGAAAGTGACTTGTGTGAGCTTCTCCGTTTTTTGTATTCGCTGGCGTATAGAGAGAAATGGGATGAAACGTTTCCATTTCAGACGCAATTGAGATGGATTTTATTTGTCGGTGCAGTGTGTGTAGTATGTATATACGTGTGTCTAAATCATATACCTATATGCACATGGAAAAAGTTGATTAAAGGGAAATTTGTAGGTTGTGGAAGTTTGATATTCTTGGTAGCTTTTGTACACGTATGACGCTTTTTCTTTGGCTCTTTTGAAACTTTATGGTAGAAGTGAGTTGGATGATTGGAAAGGTAGAAAACCGAAAGTAATGTAATACTCCCTGCTGGTGCAGTCTGCGAATTCGTATATTAGTAATATTGGTATCTGCTCATGGACTCATTTGAAAAGATGAAAATAATTGAGGGAAAAATTCGGATTGCAGGTTGATGAAGAATTCACGAGTTTACTGCTGCGACCAGGCGCGAGTGGTGGAACCGGGCATCTGGGAATGAATCGATTATTTTTCGATCAACCTCAGATTCAAGTTATACAACCCAGTCCGCGACCGTCATCGTCTGGAACGGATAATGGTGAGTCCTCCACACATATTAGTATTTAGCCAGAAGTGGCACTTGTCTCGTGTATTTTCTCCTGTTTGTTCTCGGATTTTAGTGGCTTCTGTCATTAATGAAGGATTCTTGTGTGAAGAGAGACGAAACAAAGGATAAGAGGAGGAGAAGAGTATGTGTCTACAGAGCTAAATATATATTTCTTTCCGTTGTTCACGTATTATGTAGGTGACGGAGTTTGTGTTGGAACTGTTGGTGGTTTGCTGGACATGACGACGGGGGGTAGTGGCGGTGGAAATGGTTATGACTCATCCCCGTCCCATCATCCATCAAGTCCACAACCAACAAACTATAAAACAATTAACAATGGAGGCGGCGGTTCCGGAGCAAATTCTGAGTGTGAGTATTCTAACATGCTGCTCTTCTGTACTTTTTAAGTCTTGTATTTTCTGAATTTTGTGTTTGTTTCTTCAAAGTTTTTTCCAATAAAGTAGCTGACAACCAGTCAATTTCCAGGTAGATAAGTAGGTACCTTGTATCCCCCCTAGAGTCCCACATCCTACGCACATACATACCTGAGCTAAATTTAGCAACGGAAAAATCGACGGAAAGTTTTTCACAGAATTTAACCGTTGACATTTGAACGTTTGAAGTTTTGGTCTTTATCCTTGATGTGCGGTCGTACTGACGTCTATCCAGGACTTTTTTTTTTGAAGTTGTAGTGTTGTTAGTTGTTATATTCGTCAATGTTTGTTCTCAAATGAAAAAGGAGCACTCATGTATACTCATTTATCTAACGAACGTTTCTGTGCTTTTGATGTCTTGTTTATACAGCCCGCAATCAACACCTCCGACCTACTCCTCAATATGATCATCAGCCATACTATACTCATTCTATAGCTGCCGCAGCAGCAGCGGCAGCTGCAGCCATTTCAAACTCATCAACTACTCCAACCGCCCATACAACAAATACAAATCAAGATAATTTTTCGCAAGAATTATTAAATCAAATACAATCAAGCGGATCTTCGGCGAGTGCCAGTGGGAATAGTCCTTGGTCAAATACGTCAACCATTCAGCATACTTCTTTACACAGTCGTGGAGATGATAGAGGGGGGCCGGGTAGTGGTAGTGGTAATAGTGGCAGTGGGATGAGTGGCACATCAAATATTTCAAATTTAAAAATTAAAGCAGAACCGGGTGCGGAAGGTAGGTCTACATATATGTACAACTGTGATCTTTTCCATCCTTCGTATATGTATAACGAATCTTCTTCCGTCCATCGCCAGTAACTAACACTGCATACTAGTGCAATCTAGGACATCCTTCTGTCTGTCTCTCTGGAGTGTGCAGCTCCGCTTTTTAACGCTATTTTCTGTTAAATATGCAGAGATCTTCTCTCTCGTTTTCCTGCTTTTCCCCGTATTTGTTGTAATCTACATGTATCTGTTGTTTTTGTTTGCTCCGGAGCAGTACAGTTGCAATCAATATCGTCAGGCGACAGTGACATCATGTATACATCAGCATCAGGCGGTGGAGGAGGCAATGGGCAACCTATCATTGTTCAAGTTTCAGATATTGGAGGGCCAAGTGTACACAAAAGACCAAGACTTCCTGATACGTGGAATACCTGAAAGCAATTATAAACAGAGCATGTTATCTTAGTTTCAATTTTTGAATCATATGAGAAATATACATATATATAAATTACATGTCTGTATCTATACATTACATATATTCCTATAAATACCTATATAATTATTCATACATTAAAATTAAAACTTAGGAAGGTTTCTGAACGATTATTGTTTCTTTCTCACTACAGTTATTAATGATGTTCGTTTTAAAATAAGCGGCGACATGTTATTATGTCACTGTTCGGTACTTACTTGGTACATGTATTCACTCAGCATCACAATACATAAATTAAATATATTATATATTAATTGTTGTTAAATTAAATAAATTTAATGGTAAGATGGTGAATCAATCAAAATTATATAGACAACTCTTTTGAACAAACAGAATTGTAATGATAATGTTTTACTGTTCTTGTTAATATTTTCCGGTTTTTCTTGCGCGTTTCCATTATATTTAGTACTGTAATTGCTCGGTTGGTAATTGTTTTTGTGGGAGGTAGTAAAGTGGTAAAAGAAATCACGAAAGAATTTTCATGGCCAGTATAAGAAACTGAAGCATCATATAAACATAGGTGAAAATTTGTTTGTATGTATGTTTCGCAGTATGACCGTACAACTGATGATAATTTGCCATATAATATTTAACGTACTGTTTATGGTATATCTTACAGTGTAAATCAAACAAACCAATGTTTTTTTAAATTATTATTTACTGTACATGCGTTGTAGGTATCAATTTTTTTTTTGATTTGTTATTTTTGTTTGTTTTATTTTGGGGTGCTACAACATAGAAAATGCTAGAACAAATTTTTTTGTTGTTAATTGATTATTTATTTTCTAGTTCTTAGATTGTGTGCTGCGATTTTTTAAACAAAAATCATCATCAAAATATGTTAAAAATTAACCTAGTGTTATAATGTATAAAATGTACTGCATGTGTAATACGTGTGACACTTGTGTGCTGGGTTCAAATCAAAGATATCGAAACTTTTTTTTTTTGAGTCTTGGAAGAAACAACGTTTTAATCGTTTCCAATATTTTCAGTGTAATTAAATAATACTATACGTTAAACGTTGATTTAAGAAAAAAACATCGATCGTTTTGTAAAATAATGCAATGATGAAATCGTGTTCTAGCAGTAACTCTTTTTTTGGTGGCATAATTTAAACTTATTACAATTACGAATAATAATAATAATTGTAAATATAAATGTGTTACTTTTTGAAGTGGGTAAAAAAAACAACGGATTTAATTTTTTTTTTTGAATTTTTTGAAGCGAAAATGTAGAAGAATGTGTAATGGTGTAATGGTAATCAATTATTACGTATACATACATACAAGAATACTAGCATTTTTTTTTGTAAAGTGTAATCTAGGATGATTTAAACATAATAATTGAGTTGCAGAAGTTGTAACTCTCTTCTTTTAAGTGGATTAGTATTATTTTGTATTTGCAATTATTAATATTATTATACTATCTGTAAGCATTAGTACATTCTGTTAAACCATAAAGAGAGTACTATTGTTAGTTGAAAAAAAAAGAAGAATTGTCAGCGTTGCAATGTACAAGTATGTTTTTTGTAGGAAAAATCTTTATTGATTAAATTAACAGGAAATAAAAAAAATAATAATAATTTGAAAAAAATTATGCATAAAAAAATACATATGTACACGTAATTGCTATACTCTCGTAATTGTCCAAGAATTTGTTTAAGACGCAGTGTGTTTTTTCGAATTTTAGAATGGTTTGTTTGTTCTTCCTTTTTTTTTTTGGAACAAACAATTTTTGAGTGGAATATAAAGCTATCAGAATTAATTATGGAAGCAACAAATACAGAAAATACAATTATTGAAATATTATATTGAGGGAATAAAAATAAATGTAAACCAATTGTTTTTGGAGAAAATCTCTCTCACGATTGCGCTTTCATCTTTCTTTTTATTCATGTGGGAATTACCGTAATACTTTGAAATAAAAATTAAGCCAGCAGCATTTTTAGGTAAATAATTATGGATAAAGTTAATATCTGCATAGTTAAATGCTCAAGTCACCATTAGGAGCAGTGCCACATTTGGAATCCCAAACCTCACGGAGGCCATCTATCGACCAAAAGGCTGTACCATCACCTAAAATTCCACAGGATTTTGAAATTCTTTTTATTTTTTTTGGGAGCTAGAAAATTATTATCTTTTTTTTTCTCTCATTTTGTCCTCAGTGTGCCAGTGCCCATGCAAACCTTGGACGGGGAAGAAGTTTTCCATTTTTTTTACAACACTTTTATCTTTTAATAACTCTAATTTTTTAGTTATTTAGATAATTAATTAAAATGAACCCATAAAACAGTTAATTTCACCATATTTTCCTCCATTTTTTCGTAGTAATTTTCTTTCCGTTATTTTTTGTGCAAAAATTTAATTTGTTCAAATACATTTACTCTGGCAGCCCAGCTGTATTCTTTTTTTTGGCAAACACACCCTCTTGTGTAAAAGAAAAATTTAAAAGGATTTTTGTACTTCCTTAATCAATTTAAACTAGCTTCCTTCAAGGTTTTTATCAACATTTAATTCTTTCCTATGTGCCTTTACTGAAATTGAGAATTCGGAGAGACCTCCAAGCCATTCCAGTTTTGCCAGGTTTCTGGCCATTTTTGTGAGTTTAAAATTAAAATTTTTAAAAGTGTGTGGTGGGATTTTAAAACATATAATTAAGGTCAAGGTGAAATTAGGACGGGGGAGTTGAAAATTTTGGAAGATGACCGAGGAATCGGACTCTGTGTGGTTATCACAATGGGAATGTAATTTAATTACGGAATCTCAGGACAAACAACAAAGTGCCGTGGACAATTTGGAACAAGAAAATCGGAGTGTTCAAGCCAAATTATGGGGTAATTTCCAAAAATGTGCCACATCCATTGCAAAGGTTGGTGAATTTTTTTTTTTAATTGATATTATGCATTCTTGTTATATCTTGTTCGTCCTTTCCTTAATGGTCAATGCAATTTCAATTTTTGCAAATACATATGTTTAAGATTGCGTAATGTAAAATGTGGGCAGGAGGCGTTTTTTCTGTAAAAAAAAAGTCTCGTCACTTCGTCAGCTGTGACTGAGTGGGCATAACTTGTTTGAATGAAATCCTTTGGTTTTTATTGTCTTGATAAGGCTTTTTGAGAAACCGACTGACATTGAGATGACCAAGATAATCGTTTATAACGTGTGTTGGTGTGTTCCATTTTGTACTTTACTAAGCAGTAGTAAACTTTGATGTGAAATTAAACCTGAAATATTTTTCCTGAATATTTGTAGGTGTACGTAGAACGGGAGAATCAGAAAAATGGAACCGATGCTTTCCGGGATGCTGCCAGAGATGCTACTTTATTGTACAAGGGTAAGGACATTTTTGTGGATATTTTGGTATTTATTTTCTATGTTCATGTTCCTTGGTGGGGTTGCATCCAATTAAATGTGGGTTAAATGCAAACATTTGGGGGTGGCGTTGAAAGATTTATGGCGCATTTAAACAATGTGAGTCATGCCATCATATGGTTGTGGTGGTTATTATATTGAGTACATAATATATGATATACTGTTTTTTCAGATGGTGTGGAAATGGCTAGAAAATTATCGGATATGGGAATGAATGCTGGATACAATAGAAGAAATAAGGAAGTACTGCAGTGGGTCCGAAAGCGACGGAGATTTATTAGGTAAGCTTCTTCAGAGATAACAGTAGTAGTTATGCATTATGTATTTCAATACGACAACCACAAAAGTTGCTACGATGAACGTTGATTACGGTATTTGCTACTACTCCTTTTGTATGTATTGCTGTTCTAAGGAGCACTCTTTGTTCTCTTGTAGAAAATTGACTTGTTTGTGAATACGAATTGGGGTAATGAGTCATTTATTCTCTTTAAATACCGATTGAATTTTGCCTTTCTTTACAATTCCAGTTCCAGTCGACATTAGTAATAACCAATTTCAAGTTTTATGTGTTATTTGTTTATTGAAAATTGAAACTGATAATGGAGCGCTTACTTAATATAATAAATACGTATACAATATACGTATATATGTGAAGGCTTTCAAGACAACGGTATATGTACAATGTACTCATATGTAATAATTAATAATCTTCTAACCTTTTCTTTGTACAGGCGTGATGAACTAATAGCCTTATTGTGTGGTCATTCGGGCATTCAAGCACAACCTCAACAACAGCAGCAACAGATTCAGCAATCAGCACAGCAACGAAAATCTCCAACGTTTTTGTCAGGGGATGATGATTCACATCTAGATACTTTTAGGTGACCATATTTCACATGAAATCACACTTTTCCTACTTGATAATAATAACTACAAATAATGATTGATAACTGAACTCATCGCTTTTTATTTACTGTTTTCAGGGAAGCTATTCAATCAATTAGTTCAACAAGTATATCGAATCCAGTGGTTGACGTGATAACAGATCCCTTTATGATGCAACAATTGCGCTCAGCATCTACTGTTGTCATTGGCCAGAAACGTTCAAATTCACCGCTTGATGTAAATATGGATTCGCCAAGTCATAAACGCCATCGTTATTTTTGAAAAAAATTAAATTTAATACGATAATATTTATATTCGTATGCGATTTTCCAACTTGAGACGTTCTCGAAAATTCTTTATACATTTAAATATGTATAATATTTAAGCGATAAAAATACCATTATAATAACAGTAATAATCGAATAATTATAAATTGAAGACGGAATTTATACGGTTGAAGTAATAACGAGTCGTTAAACGTTTAGTACACAACTTCTTGCCACGTTTCTGTTCCATAAATACATGAATGAATTGGGCAAAAATTTTACTAATTGGAGTACGTCTGTGTATTCATGTTATCGTTTTCAAGCCATTTGTTACGTAAACGTGTTTTCAAAATTTCTTCGTCGTCGAAAAATATAAATTTTATTTTATTATCGCGAAAATCTTGTTTAATTCTTCTCCTGCTGTGCTGTAAAGTAATACATGCGGTATTATTACGAAGTTGAGTATGGCAAGGAAATAATTCGAGTAGTATTTACGTTGAAATGTTAGTTTTGCCTGCTTCCGAAATATGTACCATAAACGTCTATTACATATAAATACATATATTTTTCATTGACGCCCTATGCTGCAAGCAAGCTTTACGGCACTCAATACTTAGTAAATTAATACAAGCAAGAAGATATCTATATCAAATTATTTTCTGATTTTATCTATGCTGTGTTTTGTAAATACACATGTATACAGGTCTATTATGTAATTCGTTGATAATATTACTTTATGTATTCAATCGAAAACGCAGTAGCACTCTTTTCCAACCTCGAACATTAGGATGTAAGTACTTAATAGAAATGCTAGTTGCAGCATTGGTTTGTTTATCGTGTGAACTTTGAAATAAAAAGTTTGAGTATTTAAACGTTTTTCAAACCTGATACATGCCGTAACGTAAACAGGCCATTTATTTTTCTTGTTGTTTTGTATAATTTCTTTGATTGTTTGCAGTACAATAATAATCCAACGTTGAACCGACCATTGGCTGAACATCCGATTGCTCTCAACAGAATTATCGGCTTTCATCATATCATAAATTGACGTGAGTAATCGTTGGCATTAGGACAATTAAATTCTAAATGCTGACACGTCAAAATTAGCTTGGCCTTAGTCAGGAAATCTTTCAAGAATTTAGTAAAGTGAGCACATTCAGCAAATTCGGCATATAATGACATTTTACATGTTCTGTATGGTCGAGAGATAGTTAACTCCTTCCTGCCAAAGATAAAGAAAGATCTTTAAGAACATTTTCTAACTAATCCTAAAATCCTAATTCCATTTCATTTTTGGTTCACATTAAAAATGTCACGATTAATTCACAGCAAACATGGCCGCTCCACACAAATTTTTCAAACTGTGAAAAAATTCTATATCCTAGCGATAGCTGTAATCCCGGCATTTATTACGCTAATCAGTATTCCCCTCCTTTTGATGAGTAGCAGAGGAAGTCCTCGAACATCTAATAAGCCTTTAAGTGATCAAGAAATATTAAATAGTTCCCACATTTGTCAGGATGATCCTCGGCTCGTAGAAGCTGTCCGGTAAGATCATTTTCACTTTTCCAGCAGCGCATTTTTATTACATAAATAAGCAAGGGCAGTATTAGAATTAAAAAAAATTATCTTTTTAATGTTTTTAATTTTTTAAATTTGTTTTTAATTAATTTTTGGAAAGACGTCTAATAGTACCACCAACCACCCACCCATATCAATTTAGCAATGACTACCTGGCGAATGACACGACCATGGACACCTCCGCAGGACAAACCCAAGCGGTCAAAGATATCTTAAAAGGATTCGTAAGTCCCAAGATTTTAGCCTCACTAACCCATATTTTCATCATAAAATCAAATCTCTAGTAATTATTATTTATTTATTTATATTTAATAATTTTTTTTGTATTTTTAACATGATTTGGAAAAATTTCTCCTTCATTGAAGCACAGTCCAAAGGTTTCTTCATTGAGTGTGGAGCCCATGACGGGGAGACGTTCTCGGACACTTTGTGGGCGGAGCGACATCTGGGTTGGGAAGGACTTCTGATAGAGCCGGATCCAGAAGTCTATTTAAGACTCATTGCAAAACACCGGAAGGCTCACCATGCCAAGTTTTGTATTTCACCTTTTGATTACCCGCAAATTGTAAATGGCTCATTTAGAAATGTTCACATTTTTTTTACATTAATGTTATTATTTCATATATTTGAATAGTATCTAAATCCCATTATTTTATTTTATTTTGTTTTCAAAGAATTGCAAATAATTTATTATCAATAGCTTCCCTTTTACGTGGACAAGACGGTGAATGGACTGGGGAGTGGCTTAATCCGAAGTTCGGTGTACTTCGCCACGGAATCCGTCCCTGTCCAATGTGTCCCTCTGTACACGGCTCTCCTGGCCATGAATAGAACCGTCGTGGACTATTTCAGTCTGGACGTGGAAGGGAGTGAGCTGGACATTCTTAGGACTATTCCATTCGACAAAGTCCTATTTAAGGTTATTTCTCCGTAGATTTTTTTTTTCTCCGTGATGTAATTGGATCAAAATTGCTTTTAATGTTCCATTTAATGCTCATGGAATCAGGTCATCGTGGTGGAACATGTCCTGCTCCAGGAAGGGAAACTCGGGTTAAGAGAATTCATGGAAGATCGCGGCTATCTTTTCTACCGGACGGTCGTGGATGACAACTTTGCCGCTGGAGACTCCATCTTCATCCATTCTTCCATCCCCTTGAAGCCACTCCAGCAACTCCACATCGGAATCGAAGACAGTGACCTCATGAGGAAATTGCGGTTCTAATGTCCTCAATCATTCTGGTCACGTCATTAACATGACCCTGCAAAAATCAAATGATCCGCACATTTAGTGGTATTGACACCGACCAGAAAAATATGTATTGTGATATTGTGAAGGAAACCAGCGCGGCAACGGCAAGACAGTGAGAATGAGATGGCAATAAACGTTGCTATAGAATGAATTCGAATTAAATTTGAATACATTAAATTTTTAGTAACCGCTTATTTTCGTTTGAAGAGAATTGCTTTATTTTGCTTTTCTAACATACGAACATGAACAAACTGAGATTACATAAAGATTTACATTGAAATTGCAGTACAAAAACAAAAGTAACTTTTCTTTGACCAATAATGACCATGTGCGGCAAAATTAAATGTTACTAGTGGGAATAAAAATTTTCAAACGAGGAAATCATTGCAGACTTTTTAGAGGAAATTCTATGCATTTTGTAAATTGTGAATGGGAATTAACTATTTATGTATCTATTTATTATGTATATTTTTATATGTACCTATAAATGTAACATATTAATAATTAATACTATGCATTTAACCATTTAAGTGACTCAACCGATTCAAAAATTCCAATGTCCGATTCAATTCCAACAAAATACTGAATTAATTTTAGCATCCAGTATGTATACATTATTTACTATTTACTAGGGAGGAGTAGGTAAAAAAAATTTTTTTATTGTAAGGTATAGCTCAACAAAATTTAGCGGTATAAGATAAGAGTACTTTCGATGCAGGTCAGGTCAGGTCACATCAAAACGGGTCACGTGTCACGATTGTCGATTCTGTCAGAGGCGTCAGGTCAGAAATGCCTAATTCCTTTGAGATCGGAGTAGAGTCTACGTGTAAAGTCTATTCTGCCTTTTGTTCTGACTGTTGAATTAAATCAAGAAAATTCAGAAAAAGAACATTAGCCTAAATAATAATGGTCGAAAAGAAGAAAAAAGGGCCGAAGAACAGCCCAAAACCGGCCAAATCTCCACCTCCCTCTGACCCAAGCACCACGAACGCCAATAATGACGAAAAAGCCCTTGAGCCCGGGAAGGCCACCCCAACGAAGGCGAAAGCAATTCCGAAGAAGAAGGATTTATTTGCGAAAGTGTCCGCTTTATTCCGACAATCCACCCCCGGAGGCAGCAATGGCTCCGTCGGCACGCCCACGGCGAAGCTGTCCAATCCACCCACGCCGTCGCCCCTGAAATCGGAGGCAAGTAGCAATACCCAAGCAAGTACCGTCCAGGCAATTGATGCTCAAAAATCCAGGTTGGTGGCGAAAATAGAGGCCGTGAAAATCCCCATCCCCTTCGTGGACATCGATATCAATACCCAGATCGTGGAGGAAAGTCCTCCGGATGGGGAAAGCACGGTGGCGGAATTACTCCTCCTCCAGGAGACTCCAGATGATCCGGATCCAGCCGGGCCTTTTGAGGGGGACGTGGATCAAATTGATGGGGAAAATGTGAGGGTCCCACTCAAAACTATTGCCCTGAGTGAGGTTGGCAAAGGTAAAGCAAATTAAGTGCTCCCTAAAATATGCCTTTAATTTAACAACAATAAGCAATTTATATCTATAACGGACCTTCTTACAACGGTTTTTGCCATATCACGGCGTTCTCCAACCCCCCGATAGATTTTCACTGACAAAATCACACTCTATAACGGTGTTTTTGTAACAATTTTTTCGGTATTAACGGGGAAGTTTTGATTACCCCGCGGGTAATAATTTTTCACTATAACGTTTTTAGGCCACGCCAAAACGCCAAATATTTCTCGCATTATAACGGCTTTTCTCAAGTTTTGAATCTCTCGCGGTTTTTCTGTATAACGGCTTTAGGTCACGCCTTCGCATATTTCTCTCACTATAACGGTTTTTTCACTTTTTTTCCAGACCCCACAAGCTGACGTTATTTATAACGGTTATTGCATTATTTGCTGTAACGATTATTGCCTTATTTGCTGCAACGGTTATTGCATTATTTCCTATAACGGTTTTTGCATTATTTCCTATAACGGTTATTGTATTATTTCCTGTAACGGTTATTGCATTATTTCCTATAACTGTTTTTGTATTATTTCCTGTAACGGTTATTGCATTATTTCCTATAACGGTTATTGCATTATTTCCTATAACGGTTATTGTATTATTTCCTGTAATGGTTACTGCATTATTTCTTATAACGGTTAATGCATTATTTCCTATAACGGTTACTGTATTATTTCCTGTAACGGTTATTGCATTATTTCCTATAACGGTTATTGCATTATTTCCTATAACGGTTATTGTAT
>JAQGBT010004915.1:0-15427 GCA_034698585.1 Disparrhopalites patrizii
GAAAATAAACATAAAAATAGAGAAGAGAAGAAAATAAACAGAGCTAAGAAAATAAACATAAAAATAGAGAAGAGAAGCAAAGAAAATAAAAAGAGAAAAATACAAAAGAAAAGAAACAGAGAAAAATAGTGAAGAAAAGAAACAGAGAAAAATATAGAAGAAAATAAACAGAGAAAAGAAAATAAACAGAGAAAAATATAGAAGAAAATAAACAGAGAAAAGAAAATAAACAGAGAAAAATATAGAAGAAAATAAACAGAGAAAAGAAAATAAACAGAGAAAAATATAGAAGAAATAAACAGAGAAAAATATAGAAAAGAAAATAAACAGAGGAAAATATAGAAAAGAAAATAAACAGAGAAAAGAAAAGAAACGGAAAAAAATAAAGAAAGTAAACAGAGAAACAGAAAAAAATAAAGAAGAAAATAAACAGAGAAAAGAAAAGAAACAGAGAAAAATAGAGAATGTGAGAGAAGAAAGGTTCTGAAGAGACAAAAAAGGAGAGCAAAAAACGTAGACTACGTTTTTTGCTTCGACAGAGATAAAGCAAAAACAGATAAATTGAAAGGCACAGCAGTAAACAAGATCAACAAAAGAGACAAAGAAAAATATGCCAATAGATACAACGAGAGAAAGACAAGAGAGTCGAGAAAAAAGGAGAGAAGAGAAATGTAATCTTGAAGTGGAGGAGAGAAAGTTGCAGAGCAATTAGATGTACAAAAGGGAAAAATCCAGTAAGAGAAAGCAGAAAAAAACGAACCACCAAAAGAGCGAATTAGTAGGCAATATAGAAAGCGACGAAACGATACAAAAAAAAGACATTCGTTCCGCTGGGGTCGAGTATAAAAAATGAAATTGTCCTTGTAGCGGAGCCAAAAATCTGCTCATGGTTTCCAAGGGGAAATGTCCCGCCCGTTTTACGACTTTCTCCTCTTGTAATAATTACAGTTGGGGACAATTTATTATTGCTCATTTGCTACTCAGCCCACAACGTTACAGTGCTTTCAAGGGAAGTTCGCGGATCCACAGTAATTAAATGCGGCGTATGTACTCATCTTTCAGCAAACAAAAGTACTGCTGGGCTCAGTACATTATTTCCAAGATTTTGTTCATCCTAAATCCCGCAAAATGTGGACAGAAATGCAGTTCTAGTTGTACAGAACAAGATTAAATTTCCGCAAAAGTTTTGCCTGCTGTTATTTCTGTAATTTCCCATCAATTCCTTTCATTAAACCACCCCGCATGTTCACCCCGAAAAAAATAAATTGCTCTTCGTTCACAACATTCACCAGCAAATCCACCAAAAGTCATTCTATCAACAACAGAAACTACATACAGACACCAAAAAGAACCTTGACAATGAATAAATGACCACATTCCCTTGATTAATTGTCTTCCGACATGAAAAAGGAGAAAATGAAAGGAGAAAAAAACTCCAACCTAGAGCTTCGAACGAATACGAATAATAATATTCCAATATTCGAATTCGTACGGAATTTAAACCGAATTCAATCCTATTGTGGATTTGGTTCTATTCGAATCGAATACGAGTGCAAGTAAATACCGAAATTGCTTCCTAAAACGAATGCAAACCGAATACAAATCTTCAACGAGTATTTGTTTGTAAATCGGAATCGAACACGGATACGAATTCAAAAAATCCTCGATTCTATTGAACCGTATTGGTTTCCCATAATTTGACTAAAAGCTGCGCAAGGCTCTTAGCCTTATTTAAAACTTTAGTTATACCCGCATTTAGTCACTATTGGGTCTTAAACGACGCTGTTTTGCATTAGATTCGAACTGAATTCCAATCCAATTCGAATACAAATCCGAATCGAATATTTTTCGTATTTAAAAGCAAGGAATGACATCCGAAAAAATATGAATTAAAATTCGAACTAAAATACGTGTTTTTCCTAATTAGGAATACAAATTTAATTACGGATATCTAAAATATAAATTCAAATTCCAATACAATTTTATTCAAATACTCAGACATATAAATACTTATTCAAATACTTTTCGAATACTTTTAAGAATTTATTTGTAATGCAATTTGGCATAATTTGCAGCTAAAAATAAACAGAAAATCAATACACAAAATTATAAGTTGACTCCGCAACTCTGATTTGGCAACAATCGATGCTTTTACGGACGAAATAGTTATATTACTGCCAATTTAAAAAATCATCGTGGCAATATCTCGATTTTGCAAACACAAACTTGCCCGAAAGCGGAAATTAGCAGCATAATGAAGGAATTTTCGAATATCAATAAAGTATCGGAATCCAAATGTCAATTTTTGAATAGGAATTTGAATTTCGATTGTATTTTTAATTATAAATTCGAATTAAAATATTTTTCTGACCAAAATATGGATACTAATTCGAATTAAAATACTGAAAAATATGAATATAATTCCGATTTGATTTTGAATATGGATTCGAATGTCATACCTTGTTTAAAAGAATCCAATAAGAACCGAATTCAAATGGGAATGTCCTTCATTTTTCAAAAATCCAAATCGGAACCATTATTCGATTCAAACATCCCTCCAAATCCAAAGAGCACCAATTAAATATCCGAATTTTCGAATTCAATTCGCCTACGAACCAAATCTTGACAATATTCAAATCCTACCGAACTCTGACTCTAACCACTTGTGGTCCTTTTTTTTTTGTATATTGCAGAAACTCCAATTTCTCTTCGCCTCTCCCCCATCCGAAAGGCCTTGGAGTGAGTGACTTGTTGAGTTGATTGGTGGACGCACCACACTCTTTCGTGCTTCCCCGTCTGCTTTTTGTCACGGCCTTTAGACTGGTGAAAATAAAGTAAATAACACATGCAGAGGAAAAGGACAGCTAAACCCCCCGAAGCCTTGATGCAGGCTACTTTTGTGCATTTTTCTGTATTTTCTTGTCCAAAATGACGCTCATCACGTCCCATTCCGCTCCTCCTCCGCCGTCAGACGGCTTCTCCTCCGCCCCACCACAAAGTAATGAGTCGGGGACATCGTGAATAAGAGGCCCGGCTCTGTTATTTTCCCCCTCAAGAAATGTCCCGTGTCATTTGTGGAGTGTGTTAAATAAATCGATTCCGCACGTGCTTCGATTCTCACGAGTCTCGCGGGAGAAAAAAATCCCTTTAAAAACAAATACAACAAATTTTGTACCAAAAAAATGAACAATTACCAATACAACCAAGCGACGACAAGCGCGGGGGTGACGGGGGTGACCCCGCCGGGGGTGGCCGTCCTCCGAGGTCGAAATCCGCACATCAAGGTCAAGAGAACTTGCATTCAGATCCTCTGCGAGCCGGCGGCCATCTTCCTCTATATTACCCTCCTCATCACGGCCCTGGCCACGGCCCTCCTCTACAATGCCCTCACCTCCCGCTATTGGGAAATGATGATCTACGACCAGGACACGGTCATCCGATTGGTGGAGAACCGGACCCAACTCACCCTGGAGTGGCTCGTGGATGAGAGAGTTTGCAAGATCACGAATGTCTCTTCCAGCACGGGGAATTTCATGGAGTTTGGACCGACGCAGACGGGGCCGGATCAAAGGGGGAATGGACACAGTATTATTAGCAACTCACTCACCGCCAAACTTCATGACAACAATCAACAGACTCACAGTGGGCATAAGGACGACCATCATGGGACGAATGAGAGTAATGGGAATGGACAGCATCAGGAGGATGTCACCTATGAGCCGGTGGAGAAATATCTCATCCCCGGAGTCACTTTTCTCATTCCTCTCCACTCCGGCATTTGGATCACCTGCTTCGATTTAACGGGTGCGTCCTCCCATTATGTATTTGCTCTTATTTACTAAATCTATTTACTAAATCCTTTCATTTTAATTCTCAGTGGGGAAGCTTTAAAATAATTATACAGTCGACTCTCTACAGTGGAGTCTCTGTATATAACAACTCCGAAGGGAAAATGTTGTTATATAGAATGTTGAATACCTATATGCACCTTACATATACGAAGGGGTGGAAAAATAATGTTGTTACAGAGGAATGTTGTTATAAAGAGACTTGTTGTAGAGAGACTCCATTGTATATAACAGCACCCTTTAAAGCATCAAATTTTCCTGGTTATAGAGAAAAACATTATAGAAAAGCGACATTTCTATGCCAACAATTGGAAAAAGTTTCGGGGAGGAGATTATTTTGCTGCTGTTTTGGAGTGATAACTGTTATAGGGGAGGCGGTTATAGGGAGAGTCGACTGTATTCTACTTAAGGATGGCAACAATTCGATTCTGAATCGGATTTTTCGAATCAATTCAATTCCATTCAATTTAAATACTTGAAAATTCGATTCGATTCGACACCGTGAATCGAATGAAATAATTCGATTCAAGATGTAAATCGGACCATAAAATTTAGCTAACATTCGATTCATTCGATCCATTATTTAATGCACATTTTTTGGATATTTTTCCGAAGCAGAGCAATAACCACCAAAATATTGGAGCAAATTGAAATCAACGGTACATAAATATTTCAAGGTTACTTGCATTTATTTGAAGTGACAAACTATTAGACTTGATTATGTGCTTAAAATTTGCAAAAAGTGAAAAAGTGTATTACAATAATATATTTTTTGGATCGTGTGAGTCATGATTAAATTCAATCCGTGGCTTGAATAGAACCGAATCAAATCGTTTGCCTTATGAATCGGAACGAATTCCGAATTTTGATGCTATTCGGGCTTTGAAACGAATCGAAGTAAACACTTTGGATCAAATCGGATAGTTGCCATCCCTAAATTTCACTAAATTCCTTTCACATATGTACACGATCATTATTTTACACCATTATCAAGGCGTTTACGCAATCAATACCGAATGTATAGATGGATTGTAAGTGTGTAAAGCAAAATAATTGTAAAAATGTTTGTAAAAAACCGTAAAAATAATTGTAAAATTGTAAAACTGAATTGGAAAATATGCTGAATTAAAAATTAATGTTGATTTTTTAATTTTAGATGCGGAATTCTTTCAATTGGGCGAGCTCGGCTATGCCAGTCCCATTCAATGCGTGGATCATCTCAACCCGGATTCGCCAAAGCCTTTGGATGGCAGGAAATGGCAACACCGTAAATGAAAAATTTGTGCTATCTTTGTTTTACTATATATGATTATTACTACAGTCAATTCTCTCTATAATGGACCCCCTTATTACGGTTTTTGAACTATAACGGTATTCACAAACTCGCCCGAGACCATTTCAATGCTAAAATCCTCCTCTATAACGGTTGTTTTATAACGGGTTTTTCGTTATACAGAGGAAGCTCTGAATCCCCGATCAATAAATGTATTTTAACGGCAACGCCATTTAGGCAACGCCCACACATGTTATACAGTCGAACCTCTCTATAACGGGCTCCCTTATAATAGTTTTCCCTCCATAACGGTGGCAGAAAATGCTTCCCTCAAAAACTTTCTCTAATTGCTAACATAGAAATTTCTGTTTTCTATAACGGTTTTTCGTTATAACGGGGAAAATTCGATGAATTAAGAGCAGCTGTTATAGAGAGAGTCGACTGCACCGGTTTTTTCAAATTTCTGAATTTCCGGCTTAAAATCCTGTTTGCTATAACGATTTTAGATTACGCCCTCACACGCTATACCGGTTTTTCGGGAATTTCGAATCTCCCGCCCTTAAAACCGTTTTTTAACGATTTTCCTTACAACGGTTTTTCTGGCGGCTTTTTGCTAAACGGCTGTAGAGAGAATTGACTGTATATGATTATATTTGCATGCTCATTGATTCTCTTTATAACGGTTCCCCTTAAATCAACAAACTTTCCCCGTGACAGCGAAAAGTCGTTAAATGTCTGTGTTAACAATAAAAGAAAGTCTTTGAGCGGAGCATTTTCTGTCCCCGTTATAAATGGAAAACCGTTATAAGGGAGTCCGTTGTAATACAGTCGACTGTATAGACGGTCGGTAGTAATAACTGAGGAATGCGTTTGGACAAGAATGATTGTGGTTTGTGATTATTGGAGGGATGCAAAACCTGGCCTGCGCCTGCGCCATGGTCTGTCTGATCCTCCTGGGGGCGGCGGTGGTGGTGGGTTTGTTCGGGATTCTGCGTCGTCAGATCAGCGCGATTCTGGTGACGGGCGTGATCTACGTCCTGGCGGCCCTCTTCGCCCTCTTCACGCTCACCATCGCCCATCTGAAGCACAAGAATCGGCGGGAGAACGAGATGTTGGACGTGTGGACGCAGCTGACGCCGGACTACGTGGAATACAGCACGGCCCGAATTATCAATCATGGCTGGTCACTCCATCTGGGCTGGGCCGGGAGCTTCGTCTGCGTCCTCGCCAGTGTCATGTGGATCCTCTTGTCCAAGATCATGAGGTACAACCCCATCTCCTGCTGCCCTTGACCCTGGGCCCAGCCCGTAAATGCTCAATATTACTACTACTAAATTATCTACCAAGAGGACATTCACCATTCAATTACAATTTGGACACGATTATTTACGAAACAAATACTTTTAAACAAATACGTTTCAAAAATACTTTTAAAAATACTTTCAAAAGTGTGAGTTGGAGGGAAATCATGTTCTTTGGGACATTAATTATTAACCAATCGGATGCTTCCAGGTACAAGTAAGGTCAAGGACGTTCAATCTTGAGATTAAGAACCATTTTCCTACGAATCAAGACGAATATATCCGTTTCTTCTGTGAGGATTTAAGTGCAAAAAATTAATTCTGGAGTTGGTCAAAAAAAAAATGTGCGAAATATTTGAACCTCAAAGGTTTCTTCGCAAAAACGTTTCTACTTGTGAATTATGCTTATTAATATACTAAATTACATTAAATTACGTAATTAATTTACCAGGAGGCTTAAAAATTGTTCTAGCGGTGGAAATAACGCCATGTTCAGCGTTGTTCTTCCAATTTTGTAAGTTATTTAAAGATTTGTTATTATAAAAGAATTAAATCAAAGATTAAATGTTGTGTTACTCAATGGATATTTCAAATATCGCGCCGATTACGTATTCTCACGATTATGACGAGGCGATTTGTGTGTGTATTGTGTATTATTGTGTAATATCTAATAGGTATTAAAATAAGTATTAAATTCCCACATGGTATTAAACCATTTTTGTAAAGAAATAAAGCTCCTCGCACGCTTATAAGCGCAAATTTCCTGGTTGGAACTGCCGACCAAATTAATTCGAGAAATTGATTTGGAATTGAGAAATGAAATTTATTTGGGCGGGAATTGATTTTTAGAGCAAAAGTAAATGTCTAGCGAGGAGCTTTGGATTATTATAATAAGTTAAAATCAGACAAAGCCTGTACATATTATGTGATGTAATTCTTATGGAAAATTGTTCTTGGTGTTAACTTTATGCTCAGGATTTTGGTGCAGAATTTCCTGAGAGATGTCAAATAAATCATGTGTCAATTCTGTGGGATTAAAATGTTAATCTGAATGTTCTGATTGTTTAAAGTGCGCCAATGAAGACGAACGTGTTAGATGAATATTTGTGAATTTGTGACGTTATACCTCGTACTTCCAATTGTTGCAATGAAATAAATTATTATTAAGAAATAAATTATTTCAAATAATATCGGGGGGAAATGTCATTAATTGTTTTCATTTCAGTATAAAAGAAGTTCCAGCATTTGTTTGACTTACTCTGCTGGGCAGATTTAAGCACATTTTCGGAATTTGCCAAGGATATATTTTTGGAAAATTTCTTACATTAATCGAAGACAGTATTTCCAATATCAAACTTTGTAATTCCTGATCGCAAATAAGTTGTGGAAGCGCGCAGGATTTAATTGTATTTACTGCAAAAGCCGATGTTTTTATGTGACGGAAAAAATGCCTTCAAAATTTTATTTGAATTCGCAATTCAATAAAAAAATGGAAAATATCTGAATTTTGAATATTTCAATTTTGAATATTTGAATCGTAAAGCATCCGCGAACCTAAACAGTTCTGCTCGGATCGTTTTATGGAATATGTTCCCGTATAGCCATTATAAAATGTATTGGACTTTTTTGAAGTCCACGCTTACCTACTTTCTGTACTGATATAAGATATTCAGTGTAAGTAAATGGTTCTATGTTGAGGTTAAAATCAATATTTAACAAGGAAATTAAGGTACTTCAAAATCTTGTGTAAATATTACTTTCCACCTTTTCTGCCATGAGTATTATTAATTCATTTTTACAACGGGACGAAGTGAGAAGCGTGAAAGGTTGTACAAAGGGATTTTGGAATAATAAGTTAAACAATTCTGTTCTATGTTATACATTACAATGTGTCAATACTAAAACAATTAAAAGCGATAGTTGTATACATATATAATATATATTATATAGGATGTGTAAAAACTAACTAGAAACCACAAATTTGCCATGACGGCGAGCTTCCATAGACAAACTTTAAATATGAAAGACAAAAACGAATAAAAGCGTATTGAAATCAAAATGCTTTTTTTTTTTTGCGCAAGAAACTTTGTCCGACATTAACGGGGACTTTTTTTATTCATTCTTAAAATGCTTCTACAAATCATGTTTAAATGGGCTCGGAATGTGTAACCTTTCGGATTTGACCTCCAGAGTCCAGAGGTCAACAAAGTTATGATATTTTGAACCATTAACATGCTGCATGTTGAATAGATTAAATACTAGTTTGTACAGGCAGGGCATTGCCAATCCCGGGATGACAATTCACGTACGTAATCAGAATTCGTAATTCAAAGAGTTCAAAACAAATAAACCAGTATGTATTCCGTAATCCAACTGCATTCCATGGCTTGCATTACGATTCCTTGGCTATTGGCGACGAAACAATTTCTCTTCATTTTTGACAAAAACCATTTATATTTAGTAGCTGTAAGATATGTAATAACAGCATTTCAAATATTTGTGTATACATTTTCTCCTGTATAATGATTTGTCGAGGAGAATTGCATTTGTAATGCGTAATCCGTATTTCGGGATTACAATCCCTAATCATATTACAATAATCCGAATCCATTATCATTATTATTTTATCATTTTAATCATTATTTTAATCATTATTATTTTATCAATATAAAATTAATTTTATCTTATCAGTAATTCAGTGGCTATGCTATAGTGCACTTGTATAATCCGTAATCCAGAAAATACAAAAACAATTATCCGTAATCCAGAAAATACAATAACAATAAACAAAAAAATTATTCGTAATCCAGCAAATACAATAACAATAATCCGTTATCGAGAAAATAAAATAACAATAATCCGTAATCCTACAAAATTCTGTGTAATCCACAATCCCCTGTGTACAGCGTGCCGCAAAACTTTATGCCCCATCTGTGAATATGTTCAGCTCGCTATGGAAAACCATTGCAAGGTGTATTAAATGCGGGAATTTTAATGCAAATCTATAGAAAACCTTTTTTAATCCGGACCAATTTATTATTTGACAAGTTATGGCGGCTTTTTTTAAATGTCAAAATGTCAAATGTAGTTTTTCAAAGATCTTAATTTTTTGACAAAATCGATTTTTTTATTTTGTTTCCAAGGGTAAATATTTTATGTTCTGCCAGTCCTGCAAAACGGGAAAGCCGTGGTTTATATGAAAGAATAATTATACATATTATATGAAAGAATAATTATACATATTATATGAAAGAATAAGTTGCTTAAACCTTGAACTTAGGACACGAATTTTCTTTGAATCTCATCAAAACAACCCCGAAACATTGTTACAGTGCACTCTCACTATAACAACCCTGACGGGAACAGCAAAACTGATTGTTACAGTCGACTCTCTCTATAACAGTCCCCTGTATGACAGTACTCTCGTTATAACAGTAGAAAAAAATGCTCCCCTCAAAAACTTTCTCCATTTGTTAACATAGAAATGTCTGCTCCCTATAACAGTTTTTCGCTATAACAAGCAAAATTTGATGCTTTATAGGGTGCTGTTATAGCGAGAGTCGACTGTATTTGGAAAAGTATTGCTATATGGAACATTTACTATGCATAGGTACTACATATACGAAGGGCTGAAAAATAAAGTTGTTACAGAGAAAAAGCTGTTACAATGAGAGACGTTATAGAGAGAGTCCACTGTATATTACTTCTAATTCTATAATGGACTGGAGTGTTTAAACATGTAATGTCGTCGTTAAAATATCAAAAATAAAAACTGATCAAGTCATATCGTAACTTCGTAACCTTTGTGTACGATAGTTAGTTTTAATACTTAAACGGCGATACAGTGGACTCTCTCTATAACAACTCTCCTAATAACAACTTTTTCTCCATAACAACTTTATTTTTCAGCCCTTCGTGTACAGTGGAGTCTCTATATAACAACTGCGAAGGGAAGGACGAAAAATATTGTCATATGTAAATGCTGTAATATAGAACATAAAATATGTAGCTTACATGTACGAATGAAGGAAAAAATAATGATGTTATAGAGAAATGTTGTTATAAAGACACTTTTTAAAGAGAGACTCTACTGTATGTAGTGTACATATTAAACGTTCTATATAGCAATTTTTCCATACAACAACCATTTTTGCCCTTTCCTTCAGGGTTGTTATAGAGAGAGTCCACTGTATGCGTAAGTACATTGTACTTGAGGCTGAGTAAACTCACATTTATTTCCAAGCAGTTATAACTTAATCAAACCCGGTCAAACCTAATCAAGTTTTCCATCCAGAAGGGTATCAATTAAATATAAATTGAAAAAGAAAAAGAATTGAAAATAAATAATTGATAAATTGTGCCTCCGCAGTGGCACAAACACGAACATGAAAAGTTGTGTGGACTTGTTTTTTTCAGCAAATTGAAAGACTCTTTGCTAGCTGTTCAACGACGCAACACTTTACATTCACTAGTGAATGAAATCTAAAGATAATATTAAGCTCGGTACATACAAAATAGCTGGAGCTATTACACGAAGGATCCACCAATTTCCATTTGGAACGAACGAAGCATTTTATCGGTCCCTTTTTTGTGCACACCTTCAAAAGCCAATAATTGCAGAACAATGTATCTACATGCATTACTTTCCAAGGTTAAAAATTGGAGGGGATTGTGCGGAGTGGATTCCCTCCAACGTGTGGATTTTTCCGTGGCGCAGAAAGGCGTGACTAGCATCCTTGGACGCTTTCTCAACTCGGGCTATTACCAAGGCTTTTTCCTCTACTTTTGGGATGACAATTCCAGGAAATTTGCCTTCACTGGCCGAATTGCGTCCAAAGCGGGAGTGGCACTGAATTCCTTGATTTGTGGGCTGTACCAGTGTTTCTTGATCTTTCGCCTCTACCAGACTGTGCAGACGCCGGGATTCGGCGTGAATGAGATTGTCACAGCCACCTTTTTCCCCGTTGTATATCTTGCCCTGGACGTTAGTCACTGGCTCACAGTGGCCAACTATGGCTCATTTCACCACCTACTCAACAATGTTCTGGAGAGTTTGAATAATTTGCAACGTAAGCAATCCAAACACTTTGGATCTTTAAAATTCTGTTGGGATCAGTAAATCCTGGGTTTTAAAAATTTCATTAGGGGTGGCAACGATCCGGTTTGATCCACACCTTTTAGTTCGATTCATTTCAAAGTCCAAATCGGATCGAAATTCGCAATTCGATCCGATTCATTATGCAAGTGATTCGATTGAAGCCCATGGATTGAATCGAATCAGGATTCAAACGAACCAAAAAAACGATAATTGTGACATATTTTATCACTTTTTGAAAATTTTTCATTTTTTGAAAAAGCATATAATCAAATCTAATCGTTTGCAACTTCAAATAAATGCAAGTAACCATGATATTTACAGTTGATTTAAAACCGTAATGTATTGATGGTTATTGCTCTGCTTCGGAAGAATATCCAAAAATTTTGTAGTAAATAATGCATCGAATAAGTCGAATTTTAGTTAAATTTTCTGGTACGATTTACGTCAGGAATAGAATTATTTGATTCGATTCACGGTGACGAATCGAATCAAATTTTAAAGTATTTGATTTGAATCAAATTGAATTGAATAAAACATCATATTCAGAATCGAATCATTGGCCACCCCCAAACTAGCATAAAGTTATGTAGAATTCAATGCTTATGGCACTTAAAGGTTTGTCGGGAGGAAATAAATCAGCGAAGAGGTCAGTCCTATCCATTCTGGCATTGTTCTTAGTGGTTTATTGTGGCGGTTTTGTAAGGGGCTCGCTTGTCTTTCACCATCCGGAAAATTGGATTTTGCTCTCGTCACAGGCAGAAGATCCGGGGAAACTAAGCCTGCCTCTAAAAGTCCTCGTCGCATTCTTTCATTGGAATGTGACGTCCTTCCATGGATTCTGTATTGCCTTCTACTCGGGCTTCTTCCTTACATACGTGACCTCCATGGAGGTCATCCTCCAGAAGTCTAGGTAATTGCCGAGTTTCTAACCCACCAGATCTTCTAATTCATTTAATGTGATATTTTTACTTCGGATATTTTACTGCGGATCCAGGCAAAGGAACGTACGCTCTCACATGGACAAGTTCGTAAAAGGAATCCACCATAAAATTGGGACGCATTTCCAATTGCAAGTCGAAATTAGAGTGTTGCATCGAGCAATCATAGAGCTGTTCAAGAATTGGACCTTCATCCTCAAGGCGACGGTGATGGTCATGTTGGTCTGCAGATTCTTCCTGGCTGTAGTGGAAAAAAGTTTGAAAGAGTTTGTCTTTGCAATTGGGATGCTCTCCTTGCTCATGATCGGAATTAAGAGCGGGGCCAGACTCCGGGATGAGTCCATCGAATATTTGGCCGCTTGCCGATCCCAGGCGGGACGTCCGAGTGGCTGGTATTCAAAATTTCTGAGGTCTTGTCGGCCGTTGTACTTTCAAATTGGCGGATTATACCATGCCGACAAAAGCTTGGTCCTTACCGTCCTCTCCGCCATAGTAGATAACGTGATCACTCTCCTTGTTGCCTACCGGATGCACTAGCTTTCGATAGTAGCTGTTCAGAAGCGAACAGGATGATTTGAAAACTCATCTTTTTCGTTCAATGTTCAATAATTGGTGTATGTAAAAGGGCGAGATATCATTCGTTATCCAAATCTAAAATTGTACTTATTTCCTTTCTTTCCTAATCTAGAATGTTGTTTTTCTTTGTGTGAACCATGCTTCCACATTGGTCAAGTATTATTTGCCACGTAACAAGTCGGTCATGTAAGGTCATTATTTTGTAAAAGATAATTCATTATCTACTTCTGTACTTTTCCATTATTTGTTAACTGTGTTTTTCTTCCTCTCTTTTTGTGACTAAAGTTTAGCTGCTTGACCGAGTGAAGAATAAAACTCACTCCCTGCCCAGATCTTGCGGAAGCATGAGTTCCTTCATTGCTTTGAGCTTTCTATGATTTACAGAAGTCACCCAGGAACACGCAACTTGTCCCACATTTTGCTCATCGAATTGTCAGAGTCACACTAGTGCAATTCCCCAACTTCCCACTGCTCAAACTCACATAATCTAGGGATTCACCACCCAACAGTAGCATTTGTTCCTGGTTGTTTAATTTGATGTTTCTGTATACCCGTATAAACTCACTACAGTCGGATCTCTCTCTATAACAGCACCCCATAAAGCATCAAATTTCGCTTGTTATCGCGAAAAACTGTTAAAATAGAAAAGACAGTTCTATGTTAGCAATTGGAGAAAAATTTTGAGGGGAGAATTTTTTGCTGCTGCTATAGCGAGAGTACTGTTATAAAGGGGACCGTCATAGAGAGAGTCGACTAATAGCCACTCCTAATAGCAACTGCTATGAGGCTTGAGTGCACTGGTCACACAAAAGTAATTCAAGAGTTGAATAATTACTATTACTAGATTGTATATAAAAATGTTGTAATGAAAATGGCACTACACAAATAAATTCTAGTAAAAATCGAATACAATTGTTTAGAAACACAAATAATTTATTTGCTTTACAGTTAAAATTATTTTTGCGACCAGAGCAAACGCGTGTTGGTAAATGTACCAGGAGGAAATTTTGTACTACGTACTTTTACGCAATACGTAAAATGAAATGTACGTACAGTAAAATATATGACGTGGTTATATACTTACAAGTGTATCTTGTAAGCATTGGCTGGTTTAAAACCTGTGACGATAAGATGAGGTACGGCTTGCGTTGGCTTTTATTGAGGATAAAAGTTACTATCCACTGCATTTACTTGTTCGAGTTTTCAGTTATCGCAAACCACTATCATATTTCTCTGTGGGTGAAAGGATTGAGTAGAGCAACTGTAGTGGAAAGGTCAAAGGTGAACATATACTGCCAGCGAATCCTATTATGCCCGGTAAGACACAACAAGACCGATGAAGTTGTCCAAAACCACCGAGATAATCATGAGGACCAAGCATTTGTCGGCATAGTAGAATCCGGCCACGTGCATTGGATAATGGTCGACATGCCCTCCGAAATTTCGGATACCAGCCACTGGAACATCCAACTTGACGTCGCCAAGAAGCCACACATTTAACGGACCCTTCATGGATCCTGGCCGCGCTCTCAAGGCCCACGAGGAGCAAGGAGAGCATCCCAAGTGCAAAGAACATCTCCTTCAAACTGTCCTCCACAACCGCCAGAAAAAGTCTGCAGACAGCCATGACCATCACCGTCATCTGGAGGACGAATGTCCAGTTCCTGAACAGCTCGTTCATTGCCGAAAGTATCACACTAATTTTGTGGTGCAATTGGTAATGCGTGTCAATTGGATTGCAGTTCCATCAGCCGAGAATTTTGAAATGACACATTTCCCGGTTGGCGCATTTCCCTGGATACGCAGTTAAAAAAGGAAAATAAAACATCAGCAACTGCTTTCTTAAACGTTTTTCAGATTTCCCGGTTAAAAAATAGGGAATTACCCAGATTCCTGGAGGATGGCCTCCATGGAGGTCAAATATCTGAAGCAACAGCCGGCGTAGACCAATGTGCAGAATCCGTGCAAGGATGTAACGTTCCAGTGTAAGAATGCCGCGAGGAATTTCAGAGGTCGGGGCAGATTCCGGGGATCCTCCGCCAATGAAGAGAGCAACACTCGGGTTTCCGGGCGGCGTAGGACCAGCGAACCCCGTGAAAAGCCGCCGCCATAAGCCATCAGGAATAAGGCCACCATGAACATGACCAACTTCTTGTCCGATGTAGTCTTGCCCGACAAACCTTTAGCTGTGTGTACCACAAACACCGCTTATATAGTTAGCATACTATGTACTGTAGAGTTACACTCTACTGTTGCACTTAGCAACTAGTTGAATTCTTGTTTATTCCAATGGTGTTGTTGTGTTATGCATTATTACATTATTGTCTTTCCGTGTTTTGGTAGTTTTATTGGTTGCTTATGAATGAGTACTTTGTGATGCGTAATTGGATTGA
>JAQGBT010004916.1:0-15426 GCA_034698585.1 Disparrhopalites patrizii
AGCTAATGGGTCGCACCTTAATGCGCCATCGCGATGATGCGCGACGCACCTAATGCGACCATATATGCGATTATGCATATATATCATATATATATGAATTTGATTCCACTATATATTTGTATATTTAGTTTTCCTTTTTTATTCAAAAACTTTAAAATTAATCCAGCCTCATTTCTAACACCGTTACATTTACTCCCACTTGTCACGCTTAGACACAACAGACATTTCCATGTCCTCCATCTCCTCCGAAGGACATTAAATGTCATATGTCACCATGTATGACGTTTGTCCTTGGCGCACTTAACAGGAACGATATGGGAAAACAGTACGAATTTTCTTATTTTCTATCTTTCACAATATGTCTGCTCAACCTCCAGAAATAAACGACACCATATTTGAAGGAACCCGCCCATTTTAAATTTCCCGGCACCCAATTTCCCATTCTTTACCATCTCCTCTCTCCTTCCTGCTCAGCCAGTTTTGCTTCCTTCCTCCTCCCCATTATTTCCTTCCCGATCGTCTCCTCCTCATTATTTTTTCCCACCCCACAAAAAAACACGCTCCAAGAAATTCGAGCTCTCCTCCAAATTTCCATAATCCTCTATTTTTCTTTCCTTGTTTCTTCACCTAAAAAAACACTTGAAGTGACGCCTTTAGAATGGAGCCGCACCTTCATATGGATTGGTTCAGGGTGGATCATAAACTAAGCCGCTTTTGGATTTTTTTTATATCGACAAAAAATTGGTCTTGAGGTTGTAACGGAAATTGGGAGAAAGCTGAGAGAGAAAGTTGAGAGAGAAAGTCGAGAGAAAGAGAAAGAAAGAAAGTCGAGCGAAAGAGAAAGAAAGAAAGTCGAGAGAAGAGAGAAAGTCTAGAGAAGGAGAAAGAGATAAAGTTGAGAGAAAGAGAGAAAGTCGAGAAAAAGAGAAAGAGAGAATCCCGGGAAAAACTTTCCCCTTAAACAGACACAAAATCTCTTGTCCCGTGCTTATGAGTAGGATGATGTAGTAAAAACAGTTTTGAGGCCAAGTGTTCCTCCATTTTGGAGGGGAAAAGGAAGCTCCCGGCCACAGATGTGTGTTCCACACGAATTATAAATGTGCTCTTTGCAACGGAGAAAGTCGGATCTCCATCGCACTTTGCTCCCTTTTCCTCGGCCGGGATAATGAGTGGGTTCGTCTACACGTTTTTTAGTTGGATGCTCCAGATTACCAGACCTTTTGTTATATTTCCAACGCCTGCCGGAAGGAGAGGAGCTCCAATGGAAGGCCAGTGAAAGTGGGATGATCCTTGGAGATGGGGAAAGTTCGGATTTTTATGGATAATCTATATTCTTGTGTACAAGACGGACTTTTGGGTGTACATTAATGAGGTTGTGTGCGGGCTTTGAAGGGATCTTGGGCACTCATTTTAGTATTGTTCTTTGAAGGCACGTGGAGGTAAATTTGAAATTAAATTGAGTGTTCAAATGTGAAAATCATCCCACGCAGACCTGCCTAATTGGTTTGTTTAGCATTGCAAATGATTTAATATGTATTTTACAATGAACAAAACACTTGCATGCAGTACAAATTATAGATGCAAGTATGTCAAAATTGGTAGGAGTAATACAAAACGCAAATGAGCAATATACGACAAACATTAGCACACATTGAGCATAAAAACAATTATAAAAAGCAAAGGACCAAAACATGAAAGAAACTAAACATTTAGTGAGACAAACAATACAAGAATTCAAAAAAAAGAAACAAATGAAAGGTCCATTGCGAAAGAATTTATTAAAACGAATTTGAGGATGCTAACAAGAATAAAATACCAATACGCAAAATACCAAAAAACTAACCAAATAATGCGAAAAATATTAAAAACTTACCAAAGAATGAAAAAAATATAAAAAACTAATGACGAATGGCCAAAATACGAAACAAATTGAATGAGAGAAATACGGAACAAAACGAATTAAAAAAATACTAACAAAAAACTACAAAACGAATGAAAAAAAGACTAACAAAAAACTACAAAACGAATTAAAAAAATACTAACAAAAAACTACAAAACGAATGAAAAAAATACTAACAAAAAACTACAAAACGAATGGAAAAATACTAACAAAAAACCAAAATGAATTAAAAAAATACTAACAAAAAATTACAAAACGAATGAAAAAAATACTAACAAAAAACTACAAAACGAATGAAAAAAATACTAACAAAAAACTACAAAACGAATGAAAAAATACTAACAAAAAACTACAAAATGAATGAGGAACATACGAACAAAATAGTAAAAAACGAATGAGCAAAATAAGCAACAAATATATGAATAAAAAACTAAAAAGCGAATGACACAAATACAAACGAAAACTTAAAAACCGAATAAGGAAAATACGAAACAAAACGAGTGAGAAAAATGCGAACAAAAAAGTAAAAACCGAATGAACAAAATACGAAGCAAAATCGAAAAATCAATTATGAAAAAACGAAGGCACTTAAAACCGAAAACCAAAATTAAAAAAATGCCTAATTTCGTTCAAAAATTCATATAAAATCGCCAAAATAAAAATGAAATAATTTTCAAAATAACCGCTATAACTGTAGGAATTTAGGGAGGAAGACCGTGAATGAAAAAGATTCCAGAACGCCTAAAACTACGTCACTGGCAAGAATAAAAAAAAGGATCCGTGTCAAAATGTGATGAAAGCCTCTTGGAAAATCCCAGGTTTTCTCGGGGTTAAAAAAAAGTAAAAATCCGGTTTATTACATACTTGTCATGGCTCGGGGCGGGTAGAAGGGTGAAGAAAAGGTGAAGAACACTTGGTTCCTCCTGTTTACAAGCTGTCACTCTCCCCTCACCAATCTCTCACCTCGTCCTCACTACATTTCTTCTCATTTTCTTCGAGGGGGAAAAAACTCCTTTCAAAATAAAATAAGCCTTCCCTCACGTTTTTTCTGGAAACTCTCTGATCACTTTGTGGCTTTTGAGCACTCTCCCTTTTTTTCTCTCTCCCTCTCTTCCCCTTTTTTATCCGGTGTGAAAAGTCCTGAACTTTATTAAAAATTCTGGGGAGAAAGTCCTCCTCTTCCCTAATCTTCTCCATCTTCCCTTGAGCCTTTGATAGAAAATCGTGTGCTAATAGCAAAGATCCACCTTTTGCCTTCGGCTCATATTCCACACAGTTTCTCCATATACAAACATTTTTCTTCTGACAGATGCCTTTTTACCCATTTTATGGCTTCCACCTTTCCCATTTACGGTTTTTGGAAAATGGGAATGTCACAGCTTCAATCTGGTTTAAGTAAATTTTTAAAATGACTTTCACTTCATATGATAAATGGGCTCCACTTGAGCGCGTTTTCATCCATTTTAGACGTTTGGGAGGTAAACGAATTTTAATTCAAAACAACAAATTTTCAAATACTGTCTTCATTAAAATACCTTTTGAAAGCAAATAATTCTCCGGATTATCCTTAATGCATGGTCAAATAGACTTCAACCGCTCTTTAAGTGTAGCGATTTTCGTTCTTTTTGGACATTAAATGACGCTCTCTTTAATGTTTTCCGTATATTATTTTTTCATTTTTAAATATATTATTTTAACGTTTTTAAATGTGTTATTTTTCCATTTGTAAGTATATTATTTTGCCATTTTTTCTATATATAACTTTACCATTTTTTAATATATGTATGCATTATGCTTCCAATTATAAATATATTATTTTGCCATTTTTTCTTTATATTATTTTGCCATTTTTTAATATATTATTTTTCTATTTTTTTATATTGTGCTTTCATTTATAAATGTATTATTTTGCCCTTTTTCTATTTATTATTTTTCCATTTTTAAATATATTATTTTGTCATTTTTTCTATGTATTATTTTGCTATTGTTTTTATATATTATGTTTCCATTTACAAATATATTATATGGCCATTTATTCTGTATTTTCTAGTATGTTTAGTATAATATTTGTATTACTTTCTCCGTACGTGATTTTGCATTACATTTCTACCAATTTTATGCCTTTCTTCAGATTTTCGAGGGCTATTTCCCAATTTTCTCTTTGACATTTTCTCTTCCCCTGGAGTCCAAACACTAAAATTAGTTTCCCCTATTTTTGGCGCCTCTGAACGTTCCAATTAAGGCCCAGCCCGAACTTTCCCCTAATGCTAACGAGATACGCGTCAACGCCCACGTGCTATTCCATTAGATTTATTCTGGAAAGCAGGATAAATCCTTTTCCGTTAACATCTGAGTTCGCATTAATTGGATGTTTTTTTTAGTGGATCCAAAAATAAATAATAATCAAATACAGTCGACTCTCGCTATAACAGCACCCCATAAAGCATCAAATTTCGCTTGTTATAACAAAAAACTGTTATAAAGAATAGACATTTCTATGTTAGCAATTGGCGAAAGTTTTTGAAAGGAGCATTTTTTGCTGCTGCTATAGCGAGAGTACTGTTATAAAGGGGACTGTTATAGAGAGAGTCGACTGTATACCCGCTTACTCCGCGCCCTCCAGATCCTTCGTGAGAGCACAGTAATCCCCGGGAAAAATCTATACTTTGAATTGTCTCCTTCTTCCGTTCCGTTCATTCCCTGGATGGGAAGATCCCATGGAGTTTCCCATACTTTCTCCTTTGCCCCGGTTGATCCAACCCTTCTTGGAGAAGTTTCTCTCTCTTCGGAAAGTCTCAGGGCTTTTTGTGGTATCGATCCGGAGCATTTAAAACTCCATTTGTATGTTCTTTGGCGGTGTATTGGGCGGAGTGCATGAGGAGGAATGAATGAGATCTTTTGGAGCTTCTCTCTCTTAATACTTTGGAAAGCCATATTCTAGAATCTCCAGGAGAACCCTTTCACTTTCTCCAGAGAAAGTTTCCTCTCTCCAAAAAAGCTCTTGTGTACGTGCCGCTCCACATATCACCTCATTCATTAGGTGAGCATCTCCATAGGAACGTCATGGAAATCCGTTTGAGCGCTAAATCAGTTTCCATTCCCAACTTTCTCTCTACTTTTCAGTCTGGAGAAAATCCGGTTGCTTTTAGGGGGACGGCTAAAAATATGTTCCGTTTATATTTGGAATTATATACAGATTTTGGTTTGCTTTTTCGATGGTCCTTTTGTCCTGGGCTGGGCTTGAAATTTAAAATGAGATTTTTCCCGGGGAAAGATAGCTTGAAATTATCTGCATCCGCCATAAACGGTGCCTTTTATTTTGGTGTTATTCATGGCTAAATGTGTGGATTTAATATTTCCCCAAAAATTTGCCGAGAAATTAATTCCAGAGGACTTTCTCCGGGAGAAAGCAGGAAATAATGATCTCGTCCTTTTTGGGATTCCCCGGGGCAATTTATTTTTTTGGGAGAGACAAGTGGATGCTCTATTTTGTTATTGGCATTCGCCCGCGTGCCTTTCTCTGAACTGGAGGAAAGTGGCTTACTTTGACGTCATTTACTGGGAATTTCTTGGAGGTACAAAACTCGATAAAATTTGTGGGGCTTGTTTGGGGGAGAAAAGTTACATTTGGGAACTTTTTTACTTTCTCCGCTTTTGGGGAATGTTCTGGATGTTTCCGTGGGATTGTCGAAAGTGTGGAAGGCAGGAACATGTAAACAAATTGGGGTCACTTTGTTTGTATTTGCTCCAAATCCTTATTTTTTTCTATTTCCTTTTGTAGGCACGTTATGCTGAACTGGGATTTCAGTTTGTATTAAATTCAAATATTTGTGCAGGATTTTCTGAATTTCCATCTGACTTTGTCTCTGGATTTCCTTTCACAGGAAATCTTCTTTCCTCCAGAAATCCAGGACAGTTTTTTCCCTTTATATTCTGGATATGCGTATTCTCCAGGAAATTTTTTTTTATCATGTATCCATACCTATACACATATATAATTTTATTGCTTTTTCTCCAGCTATCTTTTAGGATTTTCTTATGTCAATGTATTTTGTGCTGTTTTAATTTTGTTATTCAGTTTTGTTTTTGTTGTTCGCGTGTCATTATTTTGTAATTTCTGTTTTCCCTGTTTGAATTTTCCTTTTTCAAATTTAGGCATTAATGTGACTTTTAATTATTAATATTTGTGTTGTGTTTTATTTTTTTGTAAACTTATGGAATAAATTCTCATCTAACTTCTTAATAATTTTTATCCTTATTTTAAAAAACATTCTATCCTTATTTTTTAAAATAATGTTATTCTTATTTTTGTAACTAATTTTATCCTTGCTTTTTTTAAATAATGGCATTCTTATTTTTTAAAATAATATTATTCTTATTATTTAAAACAATTTTTAGCCTTATTTTTTAAAATAAAGTTATTCTTATTTTTTTAAATAATTTTTATTCTTACTTGTATAATATAATTTTTATTCTTATTTTGTTATCCTTATTTTTTTTTAGATAATTTTATTCTTATTTTCAAATGGCTTCATTATGTTTTGACTTTCTCCATTGATTTTATGTACTTCCGTTGTCTTTCCTTGGTTTTTCATACTTAATTTGCCTTTGTGAGTTTTCCTGTATTTGCTATTGCAATTACTCACAAATGCCTGTCAATGTTTTTGTATTTTCAACTGTAATTTAATTCTTCCAAATTCTGTTTGGAAAATCTCACCAATCCTTCCATATGCATCCTCATCAATCTTCCTCACATTCCATCCCACCAAAAATGCACCCATTTGAAGCATGAGACGAGAATCCCGACACAAAAACACGGAAATAGCACCAAAGAAAACAAACAGGATTCCCCCAATTGATTTTCTCTCCCCCGTCCTTTGTTTATCCTATTATTCCCCCTCCTTCCCCAGCTTTTTAAGGCCAGAAAAATGAATCCAATATCCCAAAAAAAACTCCCCTCCATCTCCCGTTTGTCTCTTCACCATCCTCGCACTTCCACAATTTGTTATGTGAAAAAAAGCAAAAACATCCCTGGTATTCTCTCTTTCCTTCCCATTCCCCGTCCTTCCGTCCTCTCATATTGACACAGCCGTCATGATTTCTTCCGGGAGCTTCCCACCCTCGCCGTTCTCCCTTTTAAAAAGTAAAGGGAATGGAGTAAATAAGGAAGACAAAAATGGGACCATGGAAGAGGAGAAAATGGAGAAAATATATATGTAGTTGGAGAAATGCACAGGGGGGAAAATACGGAGGTACAAAGAAAATATTTCTCCGACGCTTCAAGAGTCATTCTGCCGAGGCTTTCGTGAGTAAAGTCGTTCAAAATGGAGAGGAAGAGGGAGAATCGCAGAGAAAGACAGGGAGAGCGATCGAGAGAGCGAGAGATAGAGAGAGAAACAGAGCCAAAGCGAAATATAGAGACAGAAAGAGAGAGACAGAGAGAATGAGAGAGACATAGAGAGAAAGAGAGAGACATAAAGAGAAAAGAGAGACATAGACAGAAAGAGAGAGACACAGAGAGAAAGAGAGACACAGAGAGAAAGAGAGACAGAGAGAAAGACAGAGACATATAGAGAAAGACAGAGACATAGAGAGACAGAGAGAGAGACAGAGATAAACAGAGACACAGAGATACAGAGAGAGACAGAGATACAGAGAGAGACAGAGATAAACAGAGACACAGAGATACAGAGAGAGCTAGAAAGAGAAAGAGAGAGACACAGAGAGCAAGAGAGAGACAGAGAGAGAAACAGAGAGAAAGAGAGAGAAAGGGAGAGAAAGGGAGAAAGAGAAGCAGAGTGACAGAGAGAGAGCGAGAGAAAGTGAGAGAACGAGACAGCGTGAGACAAAAGACAAAGAGAAGGACAGACAGAAAAAGAGATAGAGGAACAAAGAGAACGAGAGAATTAGAAAGAGAGCCAGAGTGACAAAGAGAATGAGATAAAGAGTGAGACAGATGCATAAGGGTAGTGAAAGAGCGAGAAAGAGACAGTGTGATAGAGAGAGCGAGATGAAGAGAGAAACACCGAAAATCAGATAGAAGGAGAGGGAGAGCCAGAGAGAGAGAGAAAGGGAAAGAGAGTGAGAGCAGCAGAGTGAGCGACAAAAAGAGCGAGAGATAGAGAGAGAAAGTGAAGGAAGAAGAGAGAGAAAGATCGCTAAAAAAGAAAGAGGAAAATAGAGTAAGATGGAGAGAGAGTAAAAGAGCGAGACAGCGACAGAGTAAGAGAGAGAAAGTATATAAGGAAGTGGATCTTTCCCCAACCTTCCTCCTTTCCATCTTACTATCAAGGGAGAAAGGCAAAGAAAGTTAGTAGTGGGAATAATACAAGCGGGTAGAATTTCTCTTTTCCAGATATTGCTCTCTCCCTTGCCGTGTGAGACTTTGTTTTTCAAGGGAAAGAGTGCGCAGGACTTTCTCTGTCCAAGATTGTAAGTAGGTAGAGAGAGCGAGAGAGAGAGAGCATGAGAGACAGAGACAGGAGAGAGAGAGAATTATGTACGACGTTTCTCCTCTCAGATTTCCCTATAAATATGACCATGGCTTTGCTTTCTTCCAATGCTCTCTCCCAGATACATGCGTGCTTATGGACTGTAGAGAGAGGGAAAGAGAAAGACATGGAAGGGGAGATTTTCTGTGGGACTTTCCTCTTTAGTTTGGTCTAACTTGATCTTTTCCCTGCATTCAAGCTTTCTCCCGAAAATTCCCTTTCCTATCTCCTTCCCACTCTCTATCTTTCTCTCTCTCTCCGCATCCGTCTCTCTCGCTCTCACTGTTCCCCTCCTTCTCCGTTTCTCTCTTTGGACTCAGACAGAATATACGAGGCTGTTCATAGCAAAAGTAAAAAAAAATCCTCTCTCTTCGTGTGTAAGCCTTTCCTTACCCGAAATTTCACTCCGGGAAAGCTCAGTGTCTTGGTGGATGTTGGCAGGTCTTGAGCCTGTGCGGAGCATTTACGTGTGTGCCCCCAGAAAAAAAAGTTTCCCTTCCTCCTTTGACACACTTGGTTTGTTTCTCCCACAAAGAAATTTCTTGTAGGGGGGAAAATTCCTAAATTTTTTAGTGCTTTCTCCACTTTCTCTTCCGTTTTTTGTTTGGTGTTTAAATGCTTAGGAATGTTTTTTTTGCCGGAGCATTTCTTTGAAGTGAAACTGTGAAATACTTTTGGATTGTTAGACGTTTAAAGGGATTTTTCCGGTTCGGATTTTCCCCAGTTTTTTGGACTTCAAATGGGAAGCTTTCGCCAATAAAATTTTCAATACAGCTTCAAATAACTAAGGCTTCAAGTAAAGATTCAGTTGGAGCTTCATTTAAAGCTTCATTTAAAGCCGCAATTAAAGCTTCAATGAAAACCGCAATTAAAGCTTCAATTAAAGCTTCAAATAATTCTTCAATTTAAGTTTTAAATAAATCTTCAATTTAATATTCAAATAAAGATTGAATTAAAGCTTTAAGTAAATATTCAATTTAAGCTTCAGATACATATGCAACAAAAGCTTTAAATAAATGTCCAATTTAAGCATTAATTTAAGATTGACATAAAGCATTAATTTAAGATTGAAATAAAGCTTTAAATAAATCTCCAATTTAAGCATTAATTTAAGATTGAAACAAAGCTTTAACCAAATCTTCAATTTAAGCTTTAATTTAAGCTTCAAATAGAGCTTCATTTGTAAATTTCACTTTATTTGGAAAAATACCATAATTAAAGCAAAAAGGGGGAAATATTTTCAAAAGCAATGTTTAGTAAAGAAAACTTGTGAATGGAGAAAGTGTATAAGGGAAAGTATATGGAGAAAGCACTTAAGAATTCGCGCCATTATTTGAAATTCTACAGCAAAAGAATTCTCGCATATGGAACAAGTGTGGGGCCAGAAGGCTCCTAAGATAAAGAGGAAAGTCGAGGAAAAGTCGGGAAAAAATGAGTGGAAAAAAATTGTTTTCCTAACCCAAGGACTGCGGCATTTGAAGAGAAAGTCAAGTTGAGGAGAAAAGAAGGGTGAAAGTGAGTTGTGTTATTTAGTGAGTGTGAGTGTGTGTGTGCGTATTTTCCGAGTGGGATGTACTCTCTTTTATTGTTGCCATAAAAGAAACGTGAATTTGGGTCACATTCCCCTTCGGCAAAAGAAAGGAAAGAGGAGAGAAAGTCGGGGGAAGAAAAGTGAAAGGAGGAAGAAAGGAAACGGAACGTTTCTCCAACTTTTTTTTCTCTCCCAAGGAATTCCCCTCTTATATAATTTCTCTTTTGGTCTTTGTCCCCTTTCAATGAGTGAAAAGTGTCATGGGTGAATTTTTTTCCCAAGATATCCTTGGAGACAAAAAAAGGAATGAAATTCCGGAAGGAAGAATAAGGCTGTCAAGAGCAATCGAATTTTTTTAGGAGTCGACGTTGATTGTGTTTTTGGGAGGAAAAAGCCTGTCTTGCTCCCAGAGAAAGTCTGAAAGAAAGTCTGAAGGGTAGCATTGTGCGTAGAAAAGAACTTCATGCCAAAATCACATTGATTTCCCCCAAAAAGACGTTATCCGACCGGCGTTCAAATACAATTTTATCCAAGAATATCAAATTAGTTTTCTCGGAAAAGGATGAGTTTTCCCGGGAAATAAATTAGGAATTTCTCCATTTGGAAATCATGGAACTATAACAGAAAAAAGTGGAGATACCCAACAAAAATTAGAATCCAGCACTTTTTTTCTATGCCCAAAAAAACCTGGAATCTCCATGACTTTCTCCAAGATTTTCTCCATGATTGATGGGCTTTGAATGAGCCCGCCCCCTTAAATCCTGCTCAGCCCGCACTTGCTCCCAATTCAAAAGGGACCGGAAAAAAATAGTGAAAGTGCATTGGTGCCTAAACACTTTTAGCCCTAAAAGCTCCAGACTGAGCAAAAGGCGGAAGGTTTACAAAATTTCCAAAAAAAAGGAGTTGCAAGGACTAATAATCTTCCCAAGTGCTTTCCCTTTTGGATCAATACAAAAAATCCATGGGAGAAAGCGGCTTTCTGGAGAAATCATAAGAGACCCAGATCGATTACGATCACGTGGGCCGCTCCAAGTCATTGTCGAAGAAAGTTATCCATCTCACACATCCCTTGTTGTTTATGGGCCCATTAAAACTATCTCTCCTTCCATGCTCCACTCCATGTCAAAAAGGAGGATGAGACCCAGAAAAAAATTATCACTGAGAGGAAAGGGCACGCCGGAAGGGAAGTAAAAGTGGGGAAGCGGGGCTGGCAGGAATAATAATGTGGGGAGCTGTAAGAGATGACAGTGACAAAGGCAGGAGTCTGATTTGAACCAGCCTTTGTCAACGATAATGTGATAGGGGCAAAAAAAGGAAGTCAGAAGGGTGAAAGCACATTAATGAACACTTGAGAAAGCTTCGGAGAAAGCACAAACTTTAATCAAAAAATATAGATTCAAAGTGATGGCAAAATAGAAGTGGAAATAAATAAAGTGAGGCCCACAAATTGGAGGAGAAGGCACAGACCGGCGAGAGAAAGATGCGAAATTGAAAGTGAAAGCAACATGACAAAAATTAAGGCAAACTTTTGAAAAGGAAAGCAAAAAAGGCAAAAATGAAAGCATAATCTTGAACATGAACGCAAAATAATAAAAACACAAAAAGACAAAACTGAAAGCAAAAAGACAAAAATAAAAGCAAAATCTTGAAAGTGAAAGCAGCAAGAAAAGCAAAATCTTGAAAGTTAAATTAAAAAGGAAGCAAAATCTTGAAAGTGGGAGCAAAAAGACAAAAATCAAAGCAAAATCTTGAAAGTGAAAGAAAAAAGTGCAACAGTGAAAGCAAGTTTTTGTAAAGTGAAAGTCGAAAGAAAGTCAAAGGTGAACAAGGCCAAAGTATTCAATTGAATAAACCAGCCAAATTATACGACAAAAACATCGAAATGAAATATCCCTAAATTTTATATCCAACCAAATCCATATTGAAAAGCGGAGAAAGTGTAAGAAAACCCTGCAAATATTGAAAGAAGTGAAAAACTGGGAGGGAAAAACTGAAGAGACACAAATTTGGAGTGAGACCAAGGATAAAGTGAGCATGAAACCTTCATGTCGACTTTCCTCTCCGTCCCCCTTCGCTTGTCCCGTAATGCCCTCGGGGAAATCAATTAGGAATGTTGTACATCCCATCGATCTGTTGCGAGGGAGCGAGGAGTAAATTCATGTGGAAAGGCGGATCATCGGCAACATCATCATCATCATCTTCCTCTCACGACATATTTATCTCCCTTCCCCTCCTCATCATCACTGGGAGCATCTGGAAGTAGAGAAAGGATTGAGGCGGAGGCCGAACCCCAAGGAAAAAGAAGGAATTGAGAGGAAGAAGTAAAAAAAAAGAGGATTTTCCCCAGGAAAAACTGTGGACTTGCAAGGGAAAGAGAGGCCTGGAGGGAGAGGATGCCCTCCTCGACGTTCCTCCAGCACGAAGACGAGTTCTGTAGGGAGTCAGCAGAATTCCAAAGGGGGAGGGGGCAAAGCCTCCCGACCGGAGGACCCCCCGCCGCCAACCCATAAAAAGTATTCTCAACAGCCCCCATTAAAATCCCGGCAATTGCTCCTCCAACAACAACGACAACCCCAAAAATATTTGAGGGAAAACCAAGAGAACCAGCTCACGAATTTTAATAATCCCGCCTCCACCAATAGAAATCTCACCCGGGGCGGGACATCCGAGGGGGAGGAGCCCCTTCTCCCCAGCGCGGACGAGGGTGGGGGTAGTTCCGGGAATCTTGCCCACTACAATTCCATCCATGAACTCTATTCCTTTGTGTCCAATGTGCTCAGTTCGTGGGAGGAGTCTCAGGGCGGGGTCGAGGGCGGAGGGGGCGGGCTCCTAAGGCCCGCCTCCTCCTCAGCAGCCCTCACCACGAACCGCCACCAACTCTACGCTCAGGTGGGGCCCAAAACCACCGCCTCCGCCGGGGGGTACTACGAGAACAAGCCCGGGGCGGGGCGGGGTGGGGGAAAGATGGTCACGTGCATGGGGCCGGGCCAGGGGCCGGGCCCACCCTCATCCCGCTCGGGGCCCATCCCCCCTGGAGGGAGTGTCCAATCTTCCCCCTATTACGATTCCCTCCATCACACCCCCAGACGAAGGGCACCCCAGGCGCCCTTACCCCAAATCCCGGGAGGATCCCAGGGGGCTGTGGCCCATCCCCAGCCCTTTGCCCCACCCCATGCCCATCCCCCGCCCAGTAGTAGTGCCTACCCCCAGCAGGGTAGTTCCTATCACCCCCCAACCACCTACCACCAACCACAGTGCCAACATGCCCAGCATGTCGCCATGCGACAGTCCCAGCAACAATTGCCCCAACAATTACCCCAACAATTGCCCCAACAAGTGCCCCAACATTGTCGCTCCCATCCGCCCTCCCAGCACCAGAGCCCGTATCAGCACCAAGGGGCGACGCAGGGGCGTCCACAGCAACAATCCGCTCAGCATCGTCCACCACAACAACAACAATCACAAGCGCCCCAACAGGATCACCATTACGGAGGGCACATTTATGGGCCCCTTTGTACGGGTCCCAGGGCCTACCCTCAAGGTCAGAGGGGTCAAATGCCCAATATGGGCCTCCAAGTCTCCTCCTCCTCCGCATTTCGCCCCACCTCCGCCGCCGGGGCTGCCACCTACCTACCCCAACAGTCCCAATATACCCAGCAAGGACAATCGCAACAACTTTCCCAGCAACAATTATCTCAACAACAACAACAATTATCCCAACAACAACAACAACAATTATCTCAGCAGCAACAATTATCCCAGCAAAAGCAGCAGCAACTATCTCAGCAACAATTATCTCAGCAACAGCAGCAACAATTATCGCAGCAACAATCATCTCAGCAACAACAGCAGCAACTCGCGCAGCAACAGAAGATGATGGCGGCCTCGACGTCGACGGCCATATGCACCTCAAACGCCTACGCCCTGTACTCGACGGCCCACGCCCTGGGGAATGGGCGCCAGACGCTACCCTCCAGCCGCCAGCCCTTCAGCATGATCCAGAGTCAGAATGCATTGTTGATGGACGAGTCGATTTACGTCCCTCCGAAGCCCTCCGAGGGCTACATGCTCAATTATGCTAGCTTCTACGGGCATTTGGGCTCCCAGGAGGACCCAATTTCCCCCCGGCCCATGTCCAACCTGAGTAATAAGAGCTCGGAGCACTTCTATACTTATCCCTACCAGCGGAAGCAGCAGCAGCAACAGGATCTGAAGGCTGATTGGTATTCCCTGGTCAATTGGGCCCGGAAGGTCGTCCAGAGTCGGGAGAATGATAATGCGACGGAATGTGATTGTAGTCATGGATCCCATGAGATTAGGGGCTTGGAGAGGCATAAGCACCAGCATCATTGGCCTCATGTCCAGCCCCAGGAGTGTGATGTCCTCTTTTTGGCCAAGGTATGACCTCATCTAAATATAAACATATTCCCCATATAATCAATGGACTTTTAAAATTCTCCATGTCATCTCTGGATTTCTAAAATTCCCCATACAATGACCGGATTTTCAAAAATATTTCCTATATAATCACTGGACTTTTAAAATTCTCCATGCAATTGCTGGATTTTTAAAAATATTTCCCATATTGTCACTGGATTTTAAAATTCTTCATGTAATCGCTGGATTTTTAAAATTCCCCATATACAGTCAATTCTCTCTATAACGGACCGGTTTTCGCACTAAAACGGTGTTCACAAACCCGGCCGAGACCATTTCATTGCTAAAATCTTCCTTGATAACGGTTATTTTATAACGGTTTTTTCGTTATATAGGGGAAGCTCTTAATGTCTACCAATAAATGTCTTTTGCTATAACGGCTTTACGCCACGTATACATATACTATGCCGGTTTTTTCAAATTTCTGAATGCTCGCCATAAATTCCTTTTTGCTATAACGATTTTAGGCCACGCCCTCACACACTATACCGGTTTTTCGGTAATTTCGAATCCCCCGCCGTTGAAACCGCTTTTTAACGGTTTTCCTTCTACCGAATATTTGTTATAACGGTTTTTCTGGCTGCTTTTTGCTCAACCGTTATAGCGACAATCGACTGTAATGACTGGATTATAAAAAAAAATTCCCATATAATAACTGGATTTTTAAAAATCTTCCCGCCAAATGAATAAATTATTTCTATGAGACAAAACTCTGTACAATGGAGTCTCTTTATAACAAGTCTCTTTATAACAGCATTTCTGTATGGCAACATTATTTATTTTGCCCTTCGCATTTGTAAGGTGTGTTTTAGGTTCAATATAGCAACATTTCCCAATAACAATATTTTTTCCCTTGCCGTCAGTGTTGTTATAGAGAGATTCCACTGTCAAGTAGATGGTAGCAGTTTGTTCTAAGGGTAAAATTTAATTTGTAAAAAACGCAATGGAGAGAGGAATGTATGAGAGCTTAAAGGGGCAGAAGATGATCTTCGGAGACAAGAACAAGATTCCTATCTCCGCCGACCCTCCCAGATTTTCTGAGGGTATTTCAGAGACATTATAAAATG
>JAQGBT010004917.1:0-15420 GCA_034698585.1 Disparrhopalites patrizii
TTAAAATGACTCTAATAATTAAAATGACTCTAATAATTAAAATGACTCTAATAATTAAAATGACTCTAATAATTAAACTGGCTAATAATTAAAATGACTCTAATAATTAAAGTGACTCTAATAATTAAAGTGGCTAATAATTAAAATGACTCTAATAATTAAAGTGGCTAATAATTAAAATGACTCTAATAATTAAAGTGGCTAATAATTAAAATGACTCTAATAATTAAAGTGGCTGATAATTAAAATGATGTGCACCCTCAAGCTTTCAATGGTTCGCCAAAAACAAATAAAATTTTTTAAAAATAAATAGAAATATTCAAATTACCCGAAATAGTACATTCCGGCCGACATCCTGGAGGAGATCCAAGGTACGTTGGTAAACAGGAGCAAATGGCTTGACCAGACACATCTCGACATTGACTGTGTGGTCCACAAGGATTGGGTTCGCAGGGGTTGCGGACTATATTATAATAAAAACAAATAAACCATAAAAGTATTAAATAAAATAAAAAATCAAAGTATTATTATGAGAAAATGCAAAGGTCATTTGAGGAAAAGTCAAGAATATGTACCTGGTTGAGGAGTGACTCTTGGAGGTGGGATGGGATTACAGATGTAAAAGGGATCTCCGGTGTAGCCATCGATGCAAGAGCAGGATGCGAAATGATTGATGACGTCACATTGAGCATTCACGCCACAGAGATTGACACAGGGATTCTCACATTTGAGCTTGATGCAAGCCTTATCCGTGGGACATTCAGCTACAGGAGTAAGTTTGTTGAATTAAAATTGCAATCAGTGTTATAAATGTGGATAAATAAGAATTAAACATAGCAGCTTCACCCGGAAAAAAGTTAGGATCCGAATGACAACAGACGTTTCCCTTACCATTAATAGTACATTCAGGACGGCAACCTTCATAGGCATTTCCAAAGTAGCCCGGCTCACACTCGCAGGCACCGGCGCCATTACGATTCCGGCAAACAGCATTAGAGCCACAAGGTGATGGATTACAAGGATTACGAGCTTCTTCAGCAACGACACGTGGAGCTGAGCAAAACAAAATTGAGGTTAAATTTGGAACATAAAAAGGTAAATTATAAGGAGGATTAGGACAAAAACTGGTAGATGTTGCCAAGATACACTTGAAATAAATGGCTACTTACGCTCTGTTGGTTTCGGATAGCAGTACGAGAACGGATTTCCGATGTAGCCCGGCTCACAAGTGCAAATAGGGATGTGGTTGACAGTGTTGCAAATGGCGCCCGAGCCACAGGAACCTGGGCAAGGGTCCATACAACGGAGATTGATACAAGCTAAATTGCTTGGACAATCCCCTGAACTTGTGCATTCGGGTCTGCAATTGGGTGGACTACCAATGTAATTCGTAATACAGCTGCAAACGGCTTGATCACCCACCTGTCGGCACTCAGCATTAGCCTAAAAAACGATCACGTTTTTATTATTACAGGAATTTTATTTTACTCCAGGAATTTTACTCCAGAAACCCCATGAATTGTTTCCCCATTTACTATTTAAAAGCATATTTTTATACTTACGCCGCAAGGATTTGGCACACATGGGTTGATTACTCTAATTGGTTCTAGTGCTAGAAAACGTAATAAAAAAATTGATGCAAATCTTCCAGCAAAACCTCTGTTGATTTTCAATAGCAAAAATATTATGGTATAGAACCCAGAAAAATTCTTACGTGGTGGTGGAGGCGGAGGCAAAGGATAGCAACGGAAGAATGGATCTCCGGTAAAGCCTTCAGGGCAAGAACAGATGGGACTATGATTCCTAGCCCTGCAAGTGGCTCCAGAACCACAGGTACCAGCACAAACATCCACACACTTCTGATTCCGACAAGCCTTGTCATCTGGACACTCGGAGTGAACCAGACATTCCGGTCTACAATTGGGAACAGCTCCCGTGTATCCTTCCAAGCATGAGCAAATGGCTTGACCATTCACATTCCTGCATTGACTGTATGGACCACAAGGATTTGGAATACAAGGGTCCACCCTTGGAGGCTCCTTCTTAATCTCCGGAGGAACAGGATAGCAATGAGAGAAAGCATTTCCAGTGTAGCCAGGTGGGCATGTACAGATGGGAATGTGTCTCTCCACCGTACAAATGGCATTCACCCCACAAACTCCTGTACAGGCATCCTTACACTTGTAGCCAATACAAGCCTTCGTGGCATCGCAATGATCGTTGATCTCACATTCCAATTTGCACTCCACATATGGATCTCCTTCGTAGCCCTCGGGGCAACTGCAGGAGCCGGCGCCATTATAATTTCGGCAAGTGGCCTTGATTCCACAAGGGGATGGTTGACAGGGATCCCGATATTCCGCCACGGCCCGGATGGTCGTCACTTCGATGAGGTAACAAGATTGGGATGGAGTTCCCGTGTAGCCTGGGAGGCAAGTACAGACGGCATGATGGCGCTGAGGCCGGCACTCGGCATTAATCCCACAAACTCCGGGTGTGCAGGGAGTGGTACATCTCAGATTGACACAAGCCTTATCATCCGGACAGTCATCATTCCGCTCACATTCCGGTCGACAATCCGGAGGACGCCCAATGTAATTCTCCAAGCAGCTACAAGCGGCTTGGGAGGCAAAGATCCGGCAGTTGGAGTAGGGTCCGCAGGGGGAAGGCACACAAGGGTCTCTGGGTGGGGTGGTGGCAATAGCCGTCACGGGCGTCCTCTCCCTCTCGCAACTTCGGAAGGGATCCCCAAAGTAGCCGGGATGACAGGTACAGATGGGACTATGATTAATTACCCGACAATCCGAATTGGGTGCAGTGCACGTTCCGGGACAAGGATCCACACATTTCTGGTTCCTACAAGCCGTCACGGCGGAGCAATCCGAATTCACGACACATTCCGGCCTACAAGATGGTGGTTGACCAATGTAGGTGGGGAGGCAGGAGCAGATGGCGTAGCCATTTTGATTTCGACATTGACTAAAAGGTCCACATGGAGATGGCACACAGGGATCCGTGGGTGGTTGACGTTGGGGTGGCTCCGTGGGGGTGGGATGACAGATACTGAATGGATCTCCCGTGAAGCCCGGTAGGCAGACGCAGGATGGGTAGTGATTCGTCACGTGACATTGGGCATTAATCCCACAGATGTTCTCACACACATTCCTACATTTGTGATTCACACAGGCCTTGTCGTAGGGACAGTCGTTGTTGGTGGTACATTCGGGTTGACAGGCGGAGTAGGGGTCACCGAAGTATTCGGGGAGGCACACGCAAGCGGCGGCTCCATTCCGTTCCTTACATTCCGCATTCTGTCCACAAGGGGAAGGATGACAGGGATTCCGGACTTGCTCAACTGGTTGGACCAATGGCGGAGGGGGTGGGCGTTCACAGCGGTCAAAGGGATTCCCTTGGTATCCGGGGAGGCAATAACATTGTGGTCGGTGTCTCTCCACCCGGCATTCGGCGTTGATTCCACAGACTCCTGGACAAGGATCCTGACATTTGTTCCTTAAGCAAGCTCTATCCTGGGGACAATCTGGATCAATGGTACACTCGTACCGACAGGCGGGAGGTTGACCAATGAATCCCACTTTACAAGAACATGCAGCCTGCTCATTGATGACTCGGCAGTCCGCATTTGGCCCGCATGGAGATGGCTCACAAGGATTCCGTTTTTCTGGAGGAGGTGGAAGATATTCCAGTCTCACGGCCTCGCAATACCTGAAAGGATCTCCGGTCTGTCCCTGAGGACATGTACAAATGGGGGAGTGGTTGATGACCCGACACTGAGCCGAAGCTGCACATGGTCCGGGACAAGGATCCACACATTTCTGACGGATACAAGCCTTGTCCAGGGGACATTCACTGTTCGTGACACATTCTGGACGGCAACTTGGAGGTGATCCCGTGTATTCTGGTAGGCAAGAGCAGACGGCTACTCCGTGTTGATCCCGACATTGACTAAATGGTCCACACGGAGAGGGTTGGCAAGGATTTGATGGTGGTTGAATCTTGGGTTGTTCCGGAGGGAGAATATGACATCCTCGGAAAGGCTCCCCGGTGTAGCCGGGCAGGCACTCACATCCTGGGACGTGGTTTTGAACGGAGCATTGGGCATTGTAGCCACATACTCCCGGACAAGGATCTTGACAACGATTCTGGATACAAGCTTTGTTCAAAGGACATTCCGCATTCACAACACATTCGGGACGGCAGGCGGTGTATGGATCTCCGTGGTAATCGGGGATGCAGGTGCAAGAGCCGGCATTGTTCCTCACGGAGCAGACAGCATTAGACTGAAAAGAAAGCAGACAACATTATAATAATTGTACAAACTACACACGTAAAAATGTAATGATTTATTATGCATTAATTATTTTAAAAAAAATATGTTATTAAATCCCACTCACCCCGCATGGACTAGGATTACATGGATCCACCCTCTCGTCCTGAATAGGCTGGGGTGGAGGTTCGGGGATGGGCAAGCACTGAATGAATGGATCTCCTTGATAGCCATAAAGACAATAACATTGAGGCTTATGTGAAATAGCTCGGCATTCAGCATTAACCCCACAGGCTCCCACACAAACGGGTCGACATTTCTCCTGAACACAGGCCTCGTCACTTCGACATTCCTCGTCAATGACACATTCGGGGCGACAATTGGGTGGTTGACCCAAGTAGCCCGCACGACAAGAGCAAGCAGCCTGTCCATGGATCTCTCGACATTCCCCAAAATGACCGCAAGGTGAGGGATGACAAGGGTTCACCACGGCTATGGGATACTCCTGCCTTGGTGGAGGGATAAGACGGCAGGAGAGGAATGGATCTCCATTGTGACCTTCCGGGCAGGTGCAAATCGGGACGTGATTCACCACCCGACACACGGCATTCGGAGCACATGGGCCAGGACAAGGATTGACGCAGCGTTGATTGTGACAGGATTTGTCCAGGGGACAGTCCGCACTTGTTAAGCACTCGGGTCGGCAATTCGGACTCGTACCAATGTAGTTCGGGAGACATGAGCACACGGCCACTTCATTCTGAACGCGACACTGACTGTTCGGACCACAAGGATTGGGCTGGCAAGGGTCTTGACGGATCACGGGTCTAGGTATCTCCGCTATAGTAAATAAGAAACAATTTTTTAATAATGTTAAAATTTATTTTAATGCCAAAATGTTTTTTTTTTTAATTCTATTAAAGCCATTTAGATTATAAAATGAAAAGCTTACGTATAGGACTACAAACACGGAAGGGATCTCCCGTGTATCCTGCCGGACAGTTGCAAGTTGGAACATGATTCACGACGGCGCATTCCGCCTGGTAGCCGCAAGGAGATGGGATACAAGGGTTCTCGCACTTGCTCCGAATACAGGCCTTTTCCGTGGAAGGACAGTCACTGTTAATCACACATTCCGGTCGACACCCGGAATAGGGGTCACCGAAATACTCTGGAAGACAAATACAGGCTCCAGCTCCGTTCCGTTCCTCACATTTAGCATTTGCCCCACATGGATTGGGCACACAGGGATTAGTCACCTCCACACGAACGGGCTCTAATGGGGGCGGTGGAATCAAATTACAGCCATGGAATGGATCCCCTTGGTAGCCAGGAAGACAAGTACATTGGGGACTGTGATGAATCACCCGACATTCCGTATTGTAACCACAAGCTCCAGGACAACTGTCAATACACTTTTGCTGGACACAAGTTCTATCCGTGGGACAGTCCGCTGTATAAAAAACATTTAATTGTTTTAGTATTTTATTGAGTATTGTTGTATCATATTATATGTATTTTCTAAATTAAATTGAATTAAATGTCTATAGTTAATTTGGATCAGAAATAGTACCATTCATGACACATTCAGGTCGGCAGTTGGGAGGAGATCCCAAGTAGCCCGGTTGGCAAGAGCAAGCTGGCTGTTCATTGATAACTCGGCAATCCGCATAGCCTCCACAAGGAGATGGCATACAGGGATTCTGTGGTCTTTTCATCTCTTGACCCACCACGAACCTGGGTGGTTCGGGTTGACATCGGACAAAAGGATCCCCAATGTGATTGGCTGGACAACTGCAGATGGCACTGTGGTACAGGACCTTGCACACGGCTGTCGGCGCACAGGGACCAGGACAAGGATTAATACATTTCAGATTCACACAAGCCTTATCCGAGTCACACTCAGAGCTGGTAAAGCACTCCGGTCGGCAGTTTGGACTTGTTCCCGAGTAATTTGGTAAACAGGAACAGACGGCCACTCCATTTTGCACTCGGCATTGACTGTTAGGCCCGCAGGGATTAGGAACACATGGATCCCGTTGGACTTTGGGGGCTTCTTGAACTGGAGCTGTTAATTAATCCAAATTTTATAAATAAATTAAATCTGTTTATTTAATTACACAAACTGAAGAGAAAAATTTACAATCATTTAAGAAACTACACAAAGCGACTCACGAATTTGATGACATCCCCGGAAAGGCTCTCCAGTGTATCCGGGATTGCAAGTACAAACTGGAATGTGATTGATGACGTTACACTCCGCATTATACCCACACACTCCAGGACAGGGTGAAACACACTTATTCCGAATACAGGCCTTATCCTGAGGACAATCACCATTGTTGACACACTCCGGCCTACATCCACTGTACGGGTCTCCGAAGTATTCCGGCAAGCATGAGCAGGAGCCGGCCCCATTTCTTTCCTTACAAACCGCATTTGCCCCGCAAGGGGAAGGATGGCAGGGATTAATTACTTCCTCCCTCACCGGCTCCACCCTTTGGGGGATGAGGGTGCAACCCGAGAAAGGATCGCCCGTGTAGCCCGGTAAGCAATTACATTGGGGATTATGATTAAAGACATGACATTCAGCATTAAATCCACACACTCCTGGGCAAGGATCTCTACATTTCTCTTGGACGCATGCCAAATGCTGAGGGCAGTCCGCTGTAGAAAGCAAATAGATGAATTTTTAGCACTTACTTAAATACAATTTACTGTATATCCTCTTGATTGATTTTTTTTAAATGCTATCCATTATAACACTTACGTGTAATGACACACTCAGGTTTACAATTTGGAGGTCGACCCAAGTAACCTGGTAAGCAGGAGCAGGCTGGTTGTTCATTAATTTGTTTGCACTCGGAGAAAGGACCACCTAAAAATTTATTATGTAATAATTAATTAATTATGTAATAATTAATTAATTATGTAATAATTAATTAATTATGTAATAATTAATTAATTATGTAAAAGTTAATTATGTAATGCAGATAAAAATCATGATTTATTTTCAATAATAATCATTGTTTCAATGCTAATAATCCCACAAAAACTTACATGGTGATGGATAGCAGGGATTCACGGGCTGTTTGGGCTGTGACGGAATGACGGCTGTGACTTGTCTCGTGCACGAATTGAAAGGATTACCCACATAGCCAGGTTTACAAGAGCAGATTGGACTGTGCTGATGAACCCGGCAAACGGCATCCACGGCACAAGATCCTGGACAAGGATCCACGCATCTAGTATTGACACAAGCCTTGTCCAGAGGACATTCGCTGTTGGTCACACATTCGGGTCGACAGGATGGGGGCGCTCCTACATATTCTGGGAGGCAAGAGCAGACTGCCACGCCATTTAATTCCTTGCAAGCACTGTTGGGTCCACAGGGTGAAGGAACACAAGGGTTCTGGACCTTTATAACTTGCGGTGGCGGTGGTGGAGCTGTGAATAATAAGTCCGAAAAAATGTATTACTATTTGCCCAAAAAAACAATTGCAGAACAAAAATTAAGTACATACGTATTTCGGTATATAAAAATAACTTACGGATCAAATGACAGCCTCTAAACGGATCTCCTGTGTAGCCAGGCTCACAGTAGCATGTCGGGACATGATTTTGTGCCTGACAATGAGCATTGTAGCCACAAACTCCTGGACAAGGATCTTGACATTTGTTATTGACACAAGCCTTATTGGTGGGACAATCTTGATTCATCACGCATTCGGGCTTACACAGGACGTAAGGATCGCCGGTGTACTCAGGAATACATGAACAGGATCCGGCACCATTTCGTTCTTTACAAACAGCGTTTGCACCTGTCAAAAAAAAAGGTAAAAAAAAAGTCAAGTTAATTTCCTTTATTATTTGAACCAATGCTTAAATAAAATATGACAAACGATTGGGATTCTTACCACAAGGTGATGGATGACAAGGATCGATGATCTCCGCCACAACCGGGATCTTTTGCACCTGGATCAGGTTACATCCGGAGAAAGGATCTCCGGTGTATCCCGGGTGGCAATAACATTGTGGACGATGACTCACCACCCGACATTCAGCTTGGTATCCGCAAACACCGGGGCAAGGATCTTGACACTTGGTCTGAACACAAGCCCGATCAGCGGGACAATCTTGGTCAATGAGACACTCGGGCTTGCAATTGGGTGGACGACCATCGTAGCCCGGATTGCAGCTACAAGCGGGTTGTCCATTGATGACTTTGCATTGAGCATAATTTCCACAGGGAGATGGTTGACAAGGATTGGTTGGTGGTAGGACGGGTTCCGGATATTTGACCTCCACCTTTTGAACACAGGAGGTGAAGGGGTCTCCCACGTGGTTGGGTGGGCAGGTACAGATGGGTCCGTGATTGATGACCTTGCAAATGGCGGAGGGTGCACAGGGATCGGGACAGGGATTCACACATTTCTGATTCACACAAGCCTTGTCCTGGTCACAATCCGAACTAGTCAAGCACTCGGGTTTGCAGTATGGTGGACTTCCAATGTAGTTTGGAAGACATGAGCACACCGCCACGCCATGTGTATTTCGACACTGACTGTAAGGACCACATGGTGAAGGGTAGCAAGGGTCCGTTGGGGCCGTGGGCTTTACTTCAACTCCTACAAAGAATTTACATGTCAATTAATTCCTGGTAAATCACCGTCTACTCTCTCATCAATTTCCCGGGTGAAATAGGTACGAATTTTTTTATAAGAACCACTTACTGATTAACTGACACCCGTGATTCGGCTCTCCTGTGTAACCCTCCAGGCAATGACAGGAAGGAACGTGGTACAGCACTCGGCAAACAGCATTGAATCCACACAGACCTCGGCAGGGATCCACACATTTGTTCTTAAGACAAGCCTTATCCGTCGGACAATCCTGATTCAACAGACACTCTGGGCGACAACCAGTGTAGGGATCACCAAAATATTCCGGCAAACAAATACAGGCTCCGGCACCACCATTTTCCTTGCATTCCGCATTTGGCTAGAAAGTACGAAAATACACACTTATTTAGAAAAATGCATTTAACTTTTGGATGTAAACACAAATACTTTTTTTTTTTTATGTAAACACAAATACTTTTTTTTTAGATGTAAACACAATACTTTTTTTTGCATTTACAGTTTGTTCTAATGTGTACAGAACTGCAATAAAAATGTGGTACTTACACCGCAAGGAGATGGATTGCAGGGATTCAGGACATCTCTGACAGCTGGAAAGGAAAAATTGGTTTATTGTATTAAACCGCTTTTATTAGTTTAGTTCTGAAAAAATAATAATTTGGAATGGAGAATAAAAATGGAACGTACGTTCTGGGATGCGGATTGGTATCAAGGAACATCCTGAGAAAGGATCTCCTTCATACCCTTCCAGACACGTGCATTGAGGCCGGTGATTGTGTGTTCGACAAATGGCGTTCACACCACAAGCACCAATACATGGGTCCTGACATTTCTGTTGAATACAGGCACGGTCATAAGGACATTCGTCATCAGTGCGGCACTCTGGGCGGCAATTTGGTGGACGACCAATGTAGCCCTGTTGACAAGAGCAAGCGGGTTGTCCATTGATTTGCTTGCATTCCGAGAATTGACCACCTGTGCCAAGCATATTATAATTCATTTAGCCAACCACATGTAGGAGATTGAAATTAAGGGCTCTCAGACAAAAATAAAATAAAAATATTATATCAAACACAAGCAAATAAAGGACTTACATGGTGAAGGAGAACAAGGATCTCTTGGAGGCAAATACTCCGGTGCAACTTGTTTTGGTTCGGGTCGACAATCCGCGAATGGATCTCCGACTAATCCCACCGGACAAGAGCAGATGGGACTATGATTCAATACTTTACAAGTTGCAGACGGGGCACATGGACCAGGGCAAGGATCCACACATTTCTGGTTCCTACAAGTCTTATCCAGGGCACATTCACTATTGGTCAAGCATTCCGGTCGACATCCCGGGGGAGAGCCAATGTGATTGGGGAGACAAGAACATACGGCAACTCCAGATGTTACTCGACATTGACTGTAAGGTCCACATGGATTTGGACTGCAGGGGTCCTGTGGCTGAACCACCCTCGGAGGTTGAGGGGGGATGGGATGACATCCGGTCAAAGGTTCTCCGGTATAACCCTCAATGCAATTGCAAGATGGGACGTGATTAAAGACCTGACATTCCGCTTGGAAGCCACAGAGCCCAATACAAGGATTCTTGCACTTGTTATTCACACAGGCCTTGTCGTAGGGACAATCCTGGTTGAGCACACATTCGGGTCGACAGCCAAGGTAAGGATCACCAAAGAAATCCCGGAGGCAAACACACGCTCCAGCTCCATTCTTCTCATGACACTCTGCATTTGGTCCACATGGCGAGGGATCACAGGGGGACAAGGGTCTTTCCGTTTGACCTTTAATAATAATATGGTCAATTTATACATCCATATTATTTCATTTTGGAAGAAAAAACTGATTTAAAAAAAGAATAAAAAAATGATAATAATAAAAACGTACGAGGAATTTCCGCCACGGGAATAATAGAGCAACCCCTGAAGGGATCTCCGGTGTAGCCCGGTGAGCAGAAGCATTGAGGTCGGTGCAAACTAGTTCGGCATTCCGCATTATAACCACAAGCGCCATCACAAGGATCCGCACATTTCTGATTGATACAAGCCAAATTGGTGGGGCAATCCGAGTCCAGAACGCATTCGGGCCGACATTGAGGTGGACTTCCAATGTAACCAGGTCGGCAGGAGCAAGCGGGTTGATCATTGTGAAGTGTCCGGCATTCCGAGAATGGACCACAAGGAGAAGGCACACAGGGGTTCGTCGGGGCCTTCACAACCACTTTGAGGACGCAATTAATGAAGGGATCACCCTCGTAATTGTTCGGGCAGGTACAAATCGGTGAGTGATTCACGACTCGGCACTGAGCCGTGGAAGCGCAAGGTCCTCCATTGCATGGATTCACACATTTGAGACTCACACAGGCCTCTGTAGAATCCAAATGAATTTATTAAAACCTTATTCAAATAATTCCCTTGTATGGCACAGATATCGTGGAAGGGATAGGGGCACTTACGTTCCAGGGGACACTCCGAATTGGTGACACATTGAGGTCGACATTGCGGCGGGGTTCCATAATATTCGGGGAGGCAAGAACAAATGGCAATTCCATTCTGATTCCTACATTTGGCATTTTGTCCACACGGTGATGGTTGACAAGGATCCCGGGGGCGTTTGGGTTCCGGAGGAGGCGGTGGTGGGATTGGATAGCAGGAACTAAATGGTTGTCCAGTATATCCTTGGATACAGGTACAAATGGGCACATGATTGTACACCGTACACTCCGCATTCACCCCACAGGGTCCGGGTAAGCAGGGATTCTTGCACTTTTGATTCATACAAGCCTTGTCATTGGGACAATCTTGATTAAAGAGACACTCAGGGCGGCAGGACACGTACGGGTCACCGAAGAAATCGGGGAGACACGTGCAACTTGCCGCTTCATGGTGAGCCTCACACACTGCGTTCGATCCACATGGGGAAGGATTACACGGATCTCGAACAACGTTCTTGATAACTAGATGGAGATTAAAATTAAAATAATTAAATATTTTTACTTATACAATTATATTAATTATATTAATGTAATTATAAATATCTTAACTATAATCTCATATCTTAAAATCTTAAAAATAATCTTAATAAGGTCTTAAAAAAAAGGTGAAAACTTAAGAGCTCTTACTAATTCTACTGCAGCTGGAGAAGGGATTCCCTTCGTAGCCTTCATCACAGAAACAAATGGGGATGTGATTGATGACCTTGCAATTTGCGTTGGCTCCACATGCCCCAGGGCATGGGTCAACACACTTCTCATTGATGCAAGCTCGGTCATTCAAACAATCCTGATGGATACTACATTCCGGTCGACAGTGTGGTGGACTGCCTTGGTATTGGGGCAAGCAGGAGCAGACGGCTCGCTCACCCTGGACACGACATTGACTAAAAGGTCCACAAGGTGACGGGATACATGGGTTTCTTGGCACTGGCGGAGCCGTTGGTTCGGGAGCTGGAAGTACAATTCATTATTACATTTTTGTGTCATTAAATAAATCATTAAAATCATTAAAAAAATTATTTCTTTCCTACCCTCTCTCTCAAATTCTAATAATAAATAATGGGACACTGGATATAACACTTACGTCTGCGAATAACCTCACAATTGACAAAGGGATTCCCAGTGTGACCGGCTGGACAAGAGCAAATGGGACTGTGTTGATGGACACGACATTCCCCATTGTGGGCACATGGTCCAGGACAAGGATTAATACACTTCTGATTGATACAGCTCTTGTCAATGGGGCAATCAGCTACAATTAGGAAGAAAGAGGTCAAATTACATGGAATCCATTTTCTTTCTTTAAACAATACAATGCTACAAGCTTATTTTTAATTTAATTTTTATTTCATTATAATTTTTTTTAATCATAATTTTCTTACAATTGACCACACATTCAGGTCTGCAATTAGGAGGACTACCAATGTAATTCTGAAGACAGGAGCAAATGGCACGATCATTATTGACACGACATTGACTGTACAATCCGCAAGGAGAAGGCACACATGGATCTTGTTTGGGCCTTGGTGGGAGATCTGTAGCATGGAACAAGTATACGTTTACATTATTAGGGAATCATAAAATTCATAATTAGGAAATCAAAAAAAAAAAAAAAAAAGGTGGATAAATGACAAATGTAGAGAGATTATGACCAGAAAAAAACTCACATTCGACCCTTGGGATGACATTACAGTACTGGAAGGGATCCCCCTGGTAGCCAGGTGGGCAAGAACAGGAGGGAACATGATTGTGAACAGAGCAAATGGCAAGGTGTCCACAAGTTCCTGGACAAGGATCCACACATTTGTACTGGACACAAGCTCTATTGGATGGACAGTCCGCATTATTCGTACATTCCGTCCGGCAAGCCGTGTACGCATCCCCTTCATACGGTGGAATGCAAGTGCACACGGCCCGCTCGTATATCGCCCGACATTCCGCATTCAACCCACATGGAGATGGATTGCAGGGGTCAACGTGTTTAACAACCTCTGTGAATTCCCCAAATCAAAAGTCCCATTAAATTCCATTCTTAATATGATTTTGATGTCCATTAGGTCATCCATGCATTTGACTGTACGTAAATACGTACCTGGAATCCTTTGGCACTGAGAGAAGGCATCCCCATGGTAACCATCTTGGCACACACATACTGCCGCATGGTTTATGACGTGACACACGGCGTTCACCCCACAAATGTTGTCATGACAGGGATTAACACACCGTTGGTCTACACAAGCTCGGGTTTGAGGGCACTCAGCTACAAGGGAAATTATCACAAGTACAAAATCACAATTAGAAAAACTCGGGCTGTATTTCGTCTTAATAGAATGTACCAACATATAGAGGTTTTTTTTTTTTTGGAAGGGAAAAATCTTACCAGAAATGGTACATTCCGGACGACAATATGGAGGAGCACCGAAATAGTTGGGTTGACACGTACAAACAGCTCGTTGTCCCTCTGGTCGACATTCGGCGTAAGAACCACATGGGGAAGGAATACATGGGTTTCTTATGACTGGTGCCGGTGTCGTGACTGGAGGTTCTGGAGAGCCGAACAATTACATAATTTAAATGAAATTTCGGTTAATTAATGAATTTAATGTATGTAATTCCAGTAATTATTAAGTTCAATCAGATTCCAATAATTATTGAGTTCAATGGTATTCCAGTAATTATTGAGTTCCATGAAATTCCAGTGATTATTGAGTTCAACGGAATTCCAGGAATTATTGAGTTGGATATTCCAGTAATTATTGAGTTCGATATTCCAGTAATTACTGAGTGCAATGGGATTTCAGTAATTATTGAGTTAATTGAATTGAGTTAAAAGATTGTTCAAATGAGGAATACCTGGAATGCGTGAGCACAGAACCAAGGGATTGCCCTGGAACCGTTCGGGACAGATGCAGTAGGCTTGATGGAATCGAACATGGCACAAAGCATACTGACCACATTTGCCCAAGCAAGGATCCGTGCACCTCTGCTGAATACAAGCTCTATCCATGCGACAATCGGAGTCAATGAGACATTCGGGTCGACAATTGGGAGGACTTCCAAAGTAGCCCTCCAAACAGGTACAAACGGCCCGATTCCCACTGGCTCGACACTGACTATTGGGTCCACAGGGACTCGGGGAGCAGGGATCGGAGGGTGGTGGGGGCGGGAGGTAGAGCCTCTTCTCACAGGAGACAAAAGGATTCCCCTGGTAGTCTTCCGGACAATAACAAGTTGGGACATGATTATGAACCCGGCAAATGGCTCCCACACCACAGACTCCCTCGCAGACGGCCACACATTTAAAGTTGACACAAGCTCGGTCCGTGACACAGTCACTATTCATGACACATTCGGGGCGACATCCCAGGAGGGCATTCCCAAAGTAATTGGCCCGGCAATGACACTCATAGTGGTAGTTGTCCAGATCACGACAGTCCGCGTTATCCCCGCAAGGATTGGGATCACAGGGATGTCGGGGCTGAGCCGGGCGGGGGATGACTTGGGTCGGTCGTTTTGTACAGGTCACGAAGGGGTCACCCTCATAGAAGGGTAAGCAGGAGCAGATTGGCACATGTTGAACCACTTGGCACTCCGCATTCACCCCACAGACGGAGACGCAGGGATCCGTGCAACGATTAGAAATACAAGCTCGATTGTTGGCACACTCCGAATTCCGTAGGCATTCCGGTCGGCAGGGGGAGCCAAAGTAGCCGGGGAGACAGGTGCAAATGGCACTTCCATCCCTCACCCTACAATCCGCGTACAGCCCACAAGGATTTCCTCCACAGGGATCCACCGGTCTGGGTGGGGGATACACGGGGGCGGGGGAATTTGGGATCTTTTCTCGTTCTGGTTAACCAAAAAATTATTATTATTATTATTATTATTTAATTTTAAATTATTATTATTATTTCCAAAAATTTTAAATTATTATTATTATTTCCAAAAATTTTAAATTATTATTATTATTTCCAAAAATTTTAAATTATTATTAT
>JAQGBT010004918.1:0-15420 GCA_034698585.1 Disparrhopalites patrizii
AATAAGAAAATTATTAAAATATAAAGAGAAAATTATCAAAATAGAAAGAGAAAATGATTAAAATAGAAAGAGAAAATAGGACAAGAGAAAGTGACAGAAAAAGAACAAAGAGATTAAAGTAAGCCAAAAATGGAAAAGTAAAGAGAAAGTAAGACAAGCGAAAATGACAGAAAAGGAAGGAGAAAATAGAACAAGAGAAAGAGACAAAAAAGGAAGAAGGCAAGACGAGAGAAAGTGGTTTGAGAAAATATAGAAAATCAGGGGAAAGAAAGAGAACGCAAAATAAATATAAAGAAACAAGGTAAGAGAAACGAAGAAAGAGAGAAAGAGATAAATAGAAAAAGAAACCAAGGGAAAGTAAGTTTAAAATAAATGACACAGGTTGGACGTTGAAGAATAAATAAAAATTGGAAAAAAGCTAAAATGAATGGGAGAGAGGACAAGTGACGGAAAGTGCGAGAGAGTGAGAAGAGTGGAAGATGATGGTGATGATGATGATGATTGGTAAGAACAAGTCAAGTCGTCGCACTTGAGCAAGAGAAAGGACTTTTCCATTTTTCCCCATGCGTCTGAAACGTGACTAGAGATTGAAAATGGTGTGTTTCCATATTTTGTTTTGAACCCCAACCTTTGAATAAAAACCTTACGCTGTACAAGAACATTCAACGCCAAGCGTCTTAAAGCCCGGGAAATTCACCCAATACGCGGATAGTTACCCGCGAAAAAGTTTTAATTGAAGCTTCCACGCCATGATTATCAGTTAATTGTCCATTGTTTATTGTTTGTTGCCTTCGCCCAGATTTCAGACTAAAAAATGGGAAATTCAGCGGATAAAGGGACACGGAATACCTGGAACACTTGCCCATTAATCCCGGTTTTTGCCCGTCTTTTAAGCGGGCAATTCCAAACCTGTACAAAGTGTACATACAAGCGAAATTGCATATGGATGTATGCACGTTTAGAGGTATGAAAAAAGGAAATAAATTTGGAAATGGAGCTCCTCGTCTGGAGAGTGCCGGCGGTCACGGCTCGTACGGTTTACACGTTTTTTCACTCTCCTCTCCCTCAACTTTCTCTCAAAGAGCGTTGAAATCATTACATTTGCTTTTCCCTTTCTTACATACTTTCTCTCTCTGGCGAGAAACAATTTTTTTAGGGGAGCAAAAAAAAAGAGATGGAGAAGAATTGTGAAGAAAGGGAAAAATGAAGTTGTTGAGGAGATGGAAGGGAAGGAGAAGAGTAAAAGGACCCTGTACATGTGGGGGAATATGATGGCTCTGATGAATTCATTCTAGTATACCTTGAGTGTTAGAGTAAATTCTCAAGAGTTTTTTCTCTACGACCTTCTCCCTCTTCGTTTATTTTTGCACTTTCTCTCTTTCTGTTTCAACTGGTTTTAAACTTAACTATTTGCTTTTATTTCTTTGTTTTTTATGTTTCATTTTATCTTGTAGTTGTTTCTTCTCGTCTCTCGCTGGTACTTTTTCTATTTTCATTAAATTGCTATCGTGTATCTGATATGATTTTCTGACTTTGCTTTCTCTTTTTTATAATTGCTTTCGGCTCTGTGTTTTACCATTGCTTTCTCTTATTCATAATTTCTTTCCGCTCTTTGTTTTTCTACTACTTTCTATTTTTCATAATTTCTTTCAGGTCTTTGTTTTTCAATTACTTTCTCTTTTTTATAATTTCTTCTCATTATGTTTTTATATTGCTTTCTCTTTTTCGCACTACTTTTAGTGGTTATATTTTTGTATTGCTTTCTCTTTTTTTCACTATTTTCCGTGGCTATGTGTTTCTATTGCTTTCTCTTTTTCGTAATTTCTTTTCGTTCTGTTTTCTATTGTTTTCTCTTTTTCTCACGAGTTTTCTTGGCTAAATTTTTCTATTACTTTCTCTTTTCTCACTATTTTCTTGACTATATTTTCCTATTGATTTCTCTTCTTCTCACTATTTTCCTTGGCTATATTTTTCTATAACATTCTCCTTTTACATATTCTTTGGGTATATGTTTCTGTTGCTTTCTCTTTCTAATTGCCTGCATTTCTCCATTGTTTTGGGTTCACTTTGTATTTCCACTCCTGTTGAATATCTCATGCTTTTTTCTTGGTTTGTGTCTTTTCTTCTTACTTTCTGAAATATTGGTTTTATACTTGTTTTCTCCTTGCAATATTTTCTCGTCCCATGTGTCTTGCCACAATGTTTTCGATCGCTTTCTTCAATATATTTCTTTATATTTAAATGATGTACCGTAGTCAATGGCCGTTTAAATGCAATTTGATTCAATACTGCACTTTCTCCACAGCAAATAGCAGCACTGTAATGCAACTTTCCGAGACTCACATACAAAACAAATGGGGCAACAGGCATTTTGGCTTTCTGTAAACGTCTGTAAATTCCAAAAAAGTTAGCTTAAAATTCCCGCCATGCTTTCCCAGTATCATATGTTTTTGGTATGAAGATTGAATTCATTATTCATTTGTGCCTTTTCCTCAGTATTTCTCTTCCAGACTCCAGTCGTTCCCATTGAACTGCCACGCACTGACGTCACACTTTCCACCTGCACCTGACGTCACCTGGAAGAACAGTAATTATTTAGAGTCCCCATCCTTGCGAAATTCCACTCCAATCCTTCCACTACCAATTCTACGCTGTCGCTCGGCTTCAAGAGAAAAGTTCTGCACTTCATTGTCCGTCCGAGCAGAAAGATCTAGGAGAAATATCTCGAATTGTAACCGTCTTGTTCCCCCAAAAATCTTCTCTGCTCTTTGTTTTTACGCTTCCTACGCGGGCTCATTCCCAAAGCAACTAAAGTTTATCTTTTGCATGGAAATTTTTGTATAGCCACAAACAAGGAAGGAACGTGCTGCAAAGTGAGACTGACAGAGAAGCAGATAGAGAGAAACAGAGAGGAAGAAAGCAAGATAGAGAGCAAGGTGAAGATAGAGAAAAACAAAGGTAGCAAGAAAGAGAGAGTCAGACAGAGCAGGATAAACAGAGAAAAAGAACATGATAGAGAGATAATGATGAGGGTAGAGATAAAGAGAGGAACAGAAAGAGCCAGATAAAAGCATAAAAGCGAGACAGGATGAGAGCGCGATACAGAGAGAACGAGAGCAAGATAGAAACAGAAAGCATGATAAAGAGAGAAACAGAGAGAGCAAGATAAAGAGAGAAAGAGAGAGTGCAAGATAAAGAGAGAAAGAGAGAGCAAGATAAAGAGAGAAAGAGAGAGAGCAAGATAAAGAGAGAAAGAGAGAGCAAGATACAGAGAGAAAGAGAGAGTAAGATAAAGAGAGAAAGAGAGAGCAAGATAAAAAGAGAAAGAGAGAGCAAGATAAAGAGAGAAAGAGAGAGCAAGATAAAGAAAGAAAGAGAGCAAGATAACGAAAGCAAGAGAGAGCATGATAAAGAAAGAAAGAGAGCAAGATAAAGAGAGAAAGAGAGCTAAATAAATAAGAGAAAATCACACCAAGAGATAGCAAGAGAAAGAGAGCATGGTAGAGAGAGAAATAGAGCTACAATACGAGAGAAAGAGAGCAAGCGAGAGCAAAAACAGGAGAGAAAGAGAGCCAACGAGAGCAACAATAAGATAGAAAGAGAGCAAGAAAGCACGAGAGAGAGGAAGAGAGCAGTATAAAGAAAGAGAGCACGGCATAGAGAGAAAGAGAAAGAATGAGAGAAAAACGAAAAGAAATAAAGCAAGACTTCCGAGAGATAAAAAGAGAGCTAAAGAGAGAGAGTGGAGGAGAGCAAGAGAGCTGGCGAGAGAGAGCGAGAGTGAGACAGAGAGAGAGAGAGAGAGAGGAAAAACAATTTATTTTCATTCCTACGGTGTGTGGTTTCATGTTTTCCTTAAAAGACTCTGAGCTCATCTCCCTCCAGGAATTCTGGATCTCTCCCTCGCTCTCTTCCCTCACCGGGACTTTCTCTTATAAGGGTAAAGATGAGCGGGGATAGAAATCTACATACATTTCCTTAGACCATGTCTGTTGTCCTCAAGTTTCATTTTTTCCCTCTATTTCTTCCACTTTCTCCTCCACCTTCTTGTTGCGCTTCATCCTCCTCCTCTTCCCCCAACGTTTTTTCGTCTTACTTCATCCCTCTCACTCTTTCTTTCTTCCCTCCTCAAATGAGATAGATGACTTTGTGGGTGACTGGGAAGGAGAAAAGTCCCAGGGAGGAAGAGACGGGAAATCCCATGTTCCCTTATTCCTTTCCCTCTCCGCCGCCTCCTATTTATCTTCAGCTACCTGAACAATCCTCTGTGGTAAGGGAAAGGATCCACGGCATCATCATCATCTTCTTACATCATGAGAGAAGCTCCCGGAATATTTTTTTTTCCCTGGGTCCTCCTTCCATCCAATGAAAATCCAGGGACAGGAGGGAAATGAGAGGAGAGAATAAATACGGGCTTTGTGGGAGGAAGATGACACCGCGAAGGAAGATTTCAGAAGCTGGCTACAAACAGTTGGAATGGGAGAAAGCAAAGGAAAAGGTGAGTTGGGAGAGAAATAAATACTCGGAGAGACAAAGTGGATTGTCGTGAGAAGTTATTTGGAAGGTTCAAATACGCACAAAAAGGATGAAGACGTCAATGGGAGATATAAAAAATGAGAACAGTATCAAAACATAATTAAAGGAAAGCCCGAAAGGGGATATTAAAGGTGAAAGGAAAGGGTTAGAGCGAGACCAGACAAAGGAAGATGCTACGACGTCTACGATATGACTGGATAGATAAAAATGGTAGAGAGAGACAAGGGACGGATAAATGTGGAGATATAAAGGAAAAGAGAGGACGATCAACAAAATTTGGGAGACAACTATAGCTCAAGAGAAAGAGATACTCAGAGAGGTGGAGGTAAAAAGATGGAGAAAAAGCGGTATTCAGGAAATTGAAATACAAGTGTGGCGTTTGTCATGGGTGGCAAAGCAGAGAGACGTAAAATGAAGTAAATAAGAGACAAATGCAGAGCGAAGCATCAAAAACCAAAAGAAAATGCAGATACAGAGCGAAACTTGTCAAGGAAAAAGTGATACGGGAATAAGGCGAGAAAGTAACAAAATGAGGGAGAATCATGAAGAAACATATGTATAAAGAGAAACATACATACATACATAGCGAGAGAAACATAACAAGAAACGAGTGATGAGCGAAATGAAAAGAGAGAGATACGACAGTGAAGAAAGAGTCAGAGCAAAGAGAGACAGAAAAAACAGTGAAGCAAGAAACTAAGAAAAAAGAGAATAAAGAGAGAAACCAAGAAGAGAGAGAAAATACATTGAAGACAGAAACAGAGACAAGAAATACAAGAGAATTAGAGAAAAGAAAGTGAAAACAGAAGCAGTGAAAAATTAAAGGAAAACATGAAGAGAAAGAAATAGGGAAAGATAGAGAGATATCAAAAGAAATAAAGAAGAGACGGACAGAGAGAGAATACAGAGACAAGGAGAGAAGTAAAGAAAGAAGGAGAGAGAAATAAAGACCAGAGAGAAAGAATTATATGGATATTAAGAGAAAAATTATAATAAAATGACGGAGAAGGATTAGAAAAAAGTAAAGAGGGGAGATTGAAAAAATTAGAGAGAAGCAGAGAGAAGGAGAAAGAAAGGATATAGAATTAGAGAGAAAGGCAGAGAATAAGAAAGAAAAAGAGAGAATTAGTGAGAACGAATGAGAAGAGCGGTGAAAATGAGAAAATTAATGAGAAATAAAGAGAAGACAGGAGCAAAAGAGATAATTAGTGAGAAATAAAGAGAAGACGGGATAAAACATTATAGAGAAGGAAAGAGAAAAGGAGCAAGACAGAATTACAGAGAAAGGAGAGAGAGAGAGAATGAGAGCGAAATAAAGAGATAATTTGAGAGAAAGGAAGTGAAAAGCTGAGAGAAGGAAAGAGAGAAGAAGAGGGGGAAAGAAAGAGAGCGAGAGAAGGAATGAGAGAAATGCGTAGAGAAAGTAAGAGGAACAGAGTGGGGAGACAAGGAGAAAAGAAAATGTCAGAGAAAAAGAAGATAAAAACAAAATGAAAAAGGTAGACGTTCCAATGGAAAAATTGAGTAAAGTGAGAAAGGTGAATGAATACAAAGAACGGATAAGAAACGGATACGAGATCTCCGTAAAAGAGAGAAAGAGTGAGAGGGAAAAATGAAAGAGAGAGAGAGAGAGAGTCCCCAAACAAGATTCTCATCTTGTGACGAGAGCCACGTGTCCCTTTTCAAACATTTGTGTGTACAGAGGGAGAAATAAGAGGTGGTTGAGGGAGAAGTGAATCGATTATGGAAAAAGCGAGAGGGGGACAGAGAAAGAGAGAGAGAAAAGGAGGGAGAGAGAGAGCTGGAGAAAAGTGAAATATATGAGGAGGTTTGGGATTTTGTGAGAGACAACACAAGACTCATTCCTCTCTCCTCCTCCCGTCCATTTTTTTCTGGGGGGAAAAGAGGAAAGCAGAGAGCTTTCCATTCACTCGGAGAAGGAAGCCGAGGAAGATGAAGATGAACATGGAAGAATAAAGATGGTGAATAAAGACCAACTTTTCTTCCCTTCCTCCCTTCCCTTGTGGGCCTTATGGCTTAGCCCCGAAAAAAAAAGCTTCTACCTGTTCCCCTTATAGCAAAATCTTACTATTTATTTCAATAAAGGTTTTTTTTCTATCCCCCGGATTTTTTCTTTAAACTTGTCAAAAACCTCCTGTCTCCCTTTAAATCTACACGCCACAATTTTGAGGACATTATTCATTCTGTTTATTAATCTGTCTTTCCAACCATTATGAAGTCTAATAGTACTCTCACATCGAAATTTCAAACTTAACCGCCAGTTAGGAAATTTTCATTTAATTTCTAAATACGCCCAGGAAAGAGGTATGGTTAATACATCGTTCCACGTACAACTAAAATCGCAGGAGTTTTTAATTTTTAATTCTCCTGTAATTGATTTTATTTTTAGTTTTTAGATGGCTGAAATTGAATATTTTAGAATCCTGAAATAGATGTACAATTTTCATTATAGCTGATAGTCACGTTTTTTAATGGGAAATGTCGGATTTTATATTTCGAAGTTTAAATCATTAAAATTAAATTTCTCTATTGAATGTAATAAAATGAAATTGATTTCCTAACCATTTAAATGCATTTGAGATTCAGTTTATTTCAACTGAAATTACTTATGGATATCTTAATGGCAACAATACCTCTAAATCAGTTTTTTTTAACCTGGAATTTGTGTTTTATATTGTGAATTGCCATATCTAATAGATTCACTTTTTTCTGTTTTCAATTTTGCATCCAAGATTTTTCAAACAAAATGTTTTCACTGCTTGCATTTAGTTGCACTAAAGCTGCAAATGCTAAGAATGAATAATATTCTGAATTAAATTCTTATTGTTATAATATTTATGTAATTTGTGGACGATTTTGTGGAAAACAAATTTCCATTTAAAATATAAATAAACATTTTTTCAAAAAACAGAAACAGGACGCATATGCCTGCACATGAAAAATAAATTTAAGGTTGCCGAAGGAAAGAATTAGTTTCTGGAGAAGAGAGAGAAAGAGAGAAAGTATGAAAGAGAGAGATAGTGATAGAACGTGACAGAGAAAGAGGGAGAATGAAAGAGAATAAAAGAGAGAAAGAGAATCACACAGAGAAAGAGAGAGAACGAAAGAGAATTACACTGAGAAAAGAGAGTAAGCGAGAGATAATGAAAGAGAGAAGGAGACAGAAATAGAATGAGAAAGCGAGAGAATGAGAGAGAAAGACAGAGAAAGACAGAAAAAGAGTGAGAGAGACAGAGAACGAGAGAGAACGACAGAGAGAGAAATACAGAGAAAGACAGAGAACGAGAGAGAAAGAGAGAAAAACAGAGAGACAGACAAGAAAAAAATAAAAAGAATACGGCATGTTCTAAGCATGTAAGTGGAAGAAATAAACGAGGAATATGGGAAATCTTCCTGTCTGTTTTCTCTCCCTTCTGCTTTATTTCGCATTCTGCAGTAGATCCCCTTATTCTTCCTCTCCACCTCGTCTTCTTCTTCACATCGTGCATTATGAATGGATGTTAGCAGCCATAAGAAGCACAGAGAGAGAGAGATAAATAAAGAGAGAGATGGAGAAAGAGTAAGAGAGAGAGAGAGAAATAGAGAGATGTCGAAATTATTCCCTTCCACATCTCAAGGACAATACGCTCCAACTTCCCCTCCTTTCCCTCTCCCTCCAATTAATTCCTCCTTTATATCCACACACACACATTCTCCCTTTCTCTCCCCCCTCCGTTTTTTTAGGGTGAGTTCCTACCGTTAACGTTTATGGATGTGGAAGAAGGGATGAGGAGGACGGTGGAGGAGGAGGTCATTTCTGGAATTAACGCGCGTCGAGCATAGGTATACATATGCGTGTCTATGTAGTTTTCATTTCTAAGGGGAGAGGACCAGAGTATGGAAGAGCCGGGGAACACGTGGGGGCTTCGAAGGTGAAGATAACACCGGGGGGAAAGAGAAAGAGCAAGAAACGGGCAAAGAAAGTGACGGAAAATGAGGAAGAAAAATAGAAGGAAATCCAAACTCCAAAGAGACAAGTAGCAAACGAGAAAGAAAGAGAGAGAGTAATACCGAGAGAAAGAGAAACCAAACGCGATACAAAGACAGGTGGTCAACGAAAAATCAAATAAGAGCAAAAGAGAGAATCAGTGACCAGACGTAACATATGAGAGAAACAAAGAGCGAAAGAGTAGAAACAAAGCGTATAAAACCAAAAGAAAGCAAAATAAGCAGAAGTAAGAAAAATAAGTAAAATAAAGCAAAGGAAACCTCCAAAAAGACAAACCACTGCAAAAAGAAAGCCAACCAAAGAAAAACAACAAAAGAAAGCAAAAAAACTAAACAGGCAAACAACGCAAAAGAAAGCCAAACAAACTTAAAAAAGCAAAGAAAGCAAAAGAATGCCAAAGAAACTTAAAAAAACGATGAAAGCAAAAGAATGCCAAAGAAACTTAAAAAAACAATAAAAGCAAAAGAAACGTAAAAAAGCGAAGAAAGCAAAATAAGTAAAAGAAAGTTTAAAAAGCAAAAAAAGTAAAAGAAAGTTTAAAAAGCAAAAGAAAGTTAAAAACGCAACAGAAAGTTAAAAAAAACAAAAGAAAGTTAAAAACGCAACAGAAAGTAATTCAAATGTTAACATAAAGAAAGCACCGGGGATAAAAAAAAAAAAAGGCGATAGCCAGCGAGAAAGCCATGAGAAAGGAGAGAACGTCAGAACTCAAAACGGAACGAAAACGTGAGAGCACAAAAGGAAGACGAAGAAAGAACAAAAAGGAAAGTTTAAGAGAATGAGCAAATGAAAAACAGGGAAAGCAACCGAATAAAAGAGATAAAGAGAAATCTAAAGGAGGAAAAAGTATAAAGGAAGATACAAAAAGAAAAATATAAAAAAATTGAGAAAATTAGCAAAAAACAGAGGGAAGCAGGGGGAAATCGGCGTCGAAAGAGAGGCAGAGAGTAGGAGAGAAGCCAAAAGATATTTCAGGAGATCACATTCGAGAGAGAGAGAAGGAGTACTTGCAGAGTAGGGTACAATGAACAGAGAGAGAGAAAGAAACGGCGAAAGTGAGGAAGAAATAGTGAAGTTACAGGAGAAAAAAAAGGAAATGAAACTAAATGCAAGGAAAACAGAATAAACCTGAGACATCCCATGCAAAAGTGTGTAAGAGAAAGGAAAAGAGGAAACTGGAACCTCTGGGAGATTATAAGAATGGTCTGAAAAGAGAGAGAGAGAGAGAGAGAGAGAGAGAGAGAAAGGGGAAATACGAGTATAAGAGAGACCAAAGAGAGAGGCTGGAGAAGGTAGTAAGATGAAGAAAGGAGAGAGGGAGAGTTTGTGAGAGGTGTAAATAAATATTTAAGTAAGTGTACAATAAAATTCGTGTAGCTTTCTCTCTCTCTCTTTTGCCCTCGCTCTTCGGACAAGTTGTACTTTTGTCGTTATTTCCCTCTCCCAGCCTTTTGCAGTTCCAGACGAAGACGGAAAAGGGATCTTTTTTCCCTCCCATAAAACTTATGTAGTATTCCTCCAAAATACACAGTCCCTCCCTCACCCCGACTAACAACTACTAGTAGTACTTTATGAGTCTCTTTCACTCTCCAGAAAAACTTTTTTTTTGTTAGTAGTAAAAACAGAGGAAATTTTCATGGACTCCCTCCAGCCTATTTCGTCTTTTCCCCATCAAAGAAAATCCCGTCAATCTCCATCCTAAAATAATAATTTATTACCTCCTATTTAAAAACTGATCGCAGAACAGAAAATTGTATAGAAAAAAAAATATATAAAGAATATTGTAAAATATAAATAATCTTTTTGGGTAAAAATACTGACCCTTTCGTGACAAGATCTCCATGGAGAGACCAAATCTTTTTGTATGTGTGAAAGGGGTGGGGAATGGAGGGAAAATGTTTTGCCAAGAAAAAAAAAGGAGATGTTGAGAAAGGAAGAGCAATTTCCTGGAAGGTGTTTTCAAATTAATGGCGGGAGGCGGAGGAGGGAGAAGGGAGCTAATGTGTTTATTTCTCCATTTCTTTTCAATGGCCTCGAGCACCTACAATCACTCTCAAATGTTAGTAGTTGTAGTATGGGACGTATATGGTGTATAGTCATGGAATTAAAGTGTTGTTCTTCCATTCGTGACTTTGGGCGCTTTTTTGGGGGGTAGAGACGTGGGAAAGAGGCATTAAAAGTGAAATGAGACAATCGTGAGCTTGGTAGAACACGGGTAGAAAAGGGAACGTTCGGATACTTAGGAGAAAAGAAGGATCAGTGAAGAACATTAAAGATAGAAGCAGCAAGGGGAATGAGTGTGGACGAAATATTTGGGAGAAACTTACACAAATGCAAAAACTCGAGAAAATTAAAATAGGAAGAAAAAGCTGAAGGAAAAGCAAATGGAGAAAATGGAACAAACAAATAGATGGAAGAACTAATGGTGGAGGCAAGACAGAGAAAATAAAGGGGCTATATAGAAATTGAGAGAAAATATGGAAAGGATAAAGAGAAATAGAGAGAAATGCAGAAAGAAGTACGTAGAGAGAAATAGAAGAGAGAAATGCAGAAAGAAGTACGTAGAGAGAAATAGAAGAGAGAAATGCAGAAAGAAGTACGTAGAGAGAAAAAAAGAGAGGGAGAGAGAGGAAAACGGAGAGAGTTAAAAAAAGTCAAATTAGAACAAATAGAGAGAGAAATTAAACCAGAAGAACGGAAATAATAGCAAAAATGTACAAACGAGAGAGGAAGAGAATTATGTAGAAACATAAAGAGAGAGACACGTAAATAGAAAGAGAAATACATAGAACCTTGAAATCGAAAGAGAGAGCATGAAATACATATGTAGAAGCAGAGATAAAAAATCGAAAGAGACAGAGAGAAATAAATCGAATGAGAGAGGAAGAGAAATTTACTGCAAGCAAAAGTAAGGAGAAGAAACAGAAATAAAAACAAAGCGAGAGCGCGAAAGAGAACGAAATACATATAAAAACCACGACAGAGAGAAAACCTGCGAGAGAAATAAATAGAAAGAGAAAAATGAATAGAAAAAGAGAGAGAAATAAATAGAAAGAGAAAAATGAGTACAAAAAGAGAGAAAAATAAACCGAAATAGAGAGGACAATAAATACTAAAAATGGAGAAATAAATAGACGGGAGGTATGGAGATGTAAATAGAAATCGAGTGAGAAAGAAAGTGAAATAAATAGAAATCGAGGGAGAGAGAGAGAAAGAAAAATTAATAGAAATCGAAAAAAAAACAATGAGAAAGAAAAATACATCGAAAGCGAGAGAAAGAAGCTGAAGGAGAAAAAATAGATAGAAAAGAGAGAATAAGCATAAAAGAGAAAAGTGCATAGAAATCGAGAGACGAAAGACAACGAAAAATAAATAGAAGTCGAGAGAGAAAATGAAGAAGAAAATAAATAGAAATCGAGAGAGAAAATAAGAAAGAAAATAAATATAAATCGAGAGAGAAAATGAGAATAAAAATAGAAATCGAGAGAGAAAATGACAGAAAATAAACAGAAATCGAGAGACGAAAAGACAATGAAAATACATAGAAATCGAGAGAGAAAAGGAGAAAGACAATAAATAAAAATCGGGAGACGAAATGAGAAAGCAAATAAATAGGAATCGAGAGAGAAACTGAGAATAAAAATAAATAGAAATCGATAGAGAAAATGAGAATAAAAATAAATAGAAATCGATAGAGAAAAACATAAGGACAAAACCAGAAAGCAAAATAGAATGGGAAATAAAATAAACAGAAACGACGAGAAAGAAAGAGGAATAAAAATGAATAGAAAGCCAGAAAGAAAGGGAAGGTAAAATAAATAGAAATCGAGAAAAAGAGAAAGGGAAAGAAACAGAAATAGCGAAAGAGAGAAATGCATAGAAAGGGAGACGTAAATAAATAGAGAAAGAATTAAATAGGGAGCGAGAGAGAAATCGAGTAAATCCGAGTGCGACGCCCATTAAGTAGAGGCTGTGTGAAAGCCAGCTTTCACACGTACCATCTATATGGGCTCTCCAAAGCTATATATAGATTGAAAGCTATTCCCACCCTGCCTCCCTCCCCTCAAAAAAAACGTCCTCGAGTCCCAAAATGGAGAAAGATAGAGAGAGTTGGAAACACCAGGAATGAAGTGGGGAGTGTGGAAGGAATGTAAATGAAATAATTGTCGGGTGTAAAATCTGTGATGGTGATGATAATGGCTCCTGGCCATTCCTTTTCCCTCTCCTTTTTCCTCTTCTCTCTCCCTCTCCATCTCCACTTTAAATGCTCCCAGCACATTCTCCTCCTGGCATAAGCATGTAATTACGGGAGAGACGCATGTATTCAGAATTAGGACCAAGTGCCAAGGATGTTAAAGCAAAGGACGGAAAAGCAAAAAAAAAAAAGTTGTCAACCACAGAAAGCAACGCATTGGCAAGGGGAAAGCTCTTGAAATCCATAAAATAAAGCCCCCTAAAAAAATCCTGGCGACTTTCGGCAATTCAATTTTCCCTGAAAGTGAAAATCAGGGAAGGCATTTCTTGGACAAAAAATATTTTGGCTAAAATATGGAAACTACAGAACGTGAAATCCCAGCCGTGGGAATTTTGTGTTGGTGAAAGTAAAAATTTTCCCACGCCCATAAAACCGGGGAAATTGCGAGGAAAAGGGCAAAAAGGAGAAAGCAAAGGGAGAAAATAAAGTTTTTGCTCTCTTTTTTTGTTTCTAATCGTTCATGCAGCACTTTCAGGACTTTCCCCGGTTTCAATGTGATGATGTGACGGTGGAAATAGAGCCATCAACTTTCTCCCCCTTGCCGTTCCTTGCTTTTTCATTAACTTGTTTTCTACAGAAACATTCACACACACACCTATACACTCCCAGAGGGAATCAGAGATCTCTATAGACATTCCTTTTTCCCCTTTCACGGGAAAACAATGATGCTTTGGACAAAAGTCGGAGAAAATAATCATTGTCATTATTAGTATTATCACCCTCCCTGTACAAGGGTCTCCGTGTAAATAATAATTGTCGTCGTAATAATCATAGGAGAGAATGGCAGTGGCCATGGTGAACTTATAGGGAAATGTGTTTTCTCTCTCTCTGTCTCTCTCTCGGTCTCTCTTTTTCCCTCTCCCACATTCTCCCTCTCACTCCCAACGGAAGTTATGCTTTCCCCACCACCACCTCCAACCCTTTCTATTTCCAACCATCATAACATCAGAAAATAACTCCGTCGAGTTGGACCGGAGGTGACGTCAACAATAAATACTTTATCATGGAAACAGCACAAATAACTGGAAGAACAAGTGAATGGCAGGGGAGTGGAAATATGATGGGAGGAGACGGGCTGAGAGAAAATGGTACAGTGGTACGGAGAGAAACTCGTAAGAGAGATAGAGAGAGAGAGAGAGAGAGAGAGAGAGAGAGAGAGGATGAGAGCAGAGAGAGAGGAAGAGAGCAGAGAGAGAGAGGAAGAGAGCAGAGAGAGAGAGGAAGAGAGCAGAGAGAGGAAGAGAGCAGAGAGAGAGGAAGAGCAGAGAGAGAGAGAGGAAGAGAAAAGAGAGAGAGTAAGAAGAAGAGAGCAGAGAGAGGAAGAGAGCAAAGTCGGAGTGGGCGAGACAGAGACCGCTGGAAATTAAAGGGCCAAATTATGAATTGGTGAGATTGAATGAGGAGCGAGAGACTAGAAAGGCGGAAAGAGAGGGAATGAATGAAATAGTGAAATTGTATATAACTTTTGGAACAAAGAAAAAATGAGGAAATAAAGACTAGCAAAATGTAGTCGGGGAAAGTGAAAATTCGGGTAGAAAGAGAGGATGATTGCCCGGGAAAGTCATATGAAGACAAAGACGGGAAGATACAGTCCAACGGAATCAAACAATAAAAGTGTATAAGGAGAGAGAGAAAGAGAGTGTGTGTGAAATGGCACAGGGTTGAGTGCGGGAGGGCAGAAAAGTGAAAAATATGGGGGCTGAGTGCAATTGTAAGTCATATAGAGAGGTAAAAGAGGGGAAAAGATAGAAAGAGCAACAAAAGGAGATCGAAGAGGACAAAAACAAAAAAGACTGGCAAGAAAAGACTGCGAGATGAGGGAATAATCACATGGCTATTGGGAAAGCAAATGAAAGGAGACAGAGGCAGATCATGGGGGATGGGAGAAAATGGGAGTGGAAAAGATTCAGAAACAGTGAATAAAGGGACGGTTAGAGAGAACAGAGATTCAGAATCATAGAGAAGAAGGTGTGCGAGAAAGATTCAATAAAAACGAGACTCAGACAGAGGCAAGTCACAGAAAGTGAAAGAAAGAAGAGATTCAGATTCAGAGAGAGGCCACACACAGCGAAAAGAGATTCCGATTCAGAGAGAGGAGAAAGAGCCAAAAGGAACTGGTATTTGGAGAGGCAACAGAGAGAGAAAAAGGAGATTGAAATTCAGTGGGTCGAAGGAGAAAAAGAAAAGAAATTAAGATACCGAGAGAGGTCGGAGAGAGAGAAATGAAATTGAGATGCAGATAGAGCCGACAGAGAGAGAAAAAGAAAGAAATTGAGATAGAGGCGAGAGAGCGAAAAAAGGAGATTGAAATTCACAGAAGCGAGGTAGATACAAAAGAAATTTAGATAGAGATAGAGGCGAGAGAGAGAAAAAGAAGAGAGATTGAGATTCCGCGAGAGGCGAGAGCGAGATAGAAAGGAGAGACTCAGCTGGATTTAGAAAAAGGAGAAAAATGGATAATTGAAATAATGGAGTAGTAAAATGAGGGGAAAATGATGGAAGTAAGAGAGACACGCAGACAAAATTGAGAAACAGAGACAGGGAGAAACGACGGAGATAGGGAGAGATGGACAGAGAGATGGAGAGTGAGAAAAGGAGAGAGGGGGAGAGAGAGGGAGAG
>JAQGBT010004919.1:0-15415 GCA_034698585.1 Disparrhopalites patrizii
ACAAAAAGAAAGACAGAGATAAAGAGAGAGACAGAGAGGGAGAAAAAGAGTAAAAGAGTAAAAGAGAGAGAGACAGAGAGGGAGAAAGAGAGAAAGACAGAGAGAGGGAGAGAAAGGGCAATTCCATGGAAGGATGACTCGAATAATTTGGAAGCCACAAACAACATGGAGGTTTATCCCATGAAAAAGCTCCTCCGTCCATTTCCCTCTCCTCGTGTCATCCCTCCAGGAATTTTCTCCAGGATTCGCATCTAAATTTGCTGTGTTGACAAGTTCCCAGAGGACCATTCACAATTTCCCGTGATGTGTGCCAAGAGAAGAATTTCCCCAATTTTCTCCAACCAGCTTTAGAAGATCCTAGGAGTAGTCTTTTTTTTTTTTTCTGCTAACCAGAGACACGTCTGCCTCTGATTGTCCCTCCCGGAATAGTATAGTCTCCCAAAACCATAGGGACAGTACCAATTAGAAAAGACCCGAGAAGTCCTCCCCACATTTTGGTCCAAACCGTGACCTCCCTTCTTTTCCTTGGATAAAATAAAACCAACTCACAAATGTGTACCTATAACTAAGGACTTAAAAGGGCGAAGTGTTCCTTCCCCCAAATTCTTCCCGTCTCCTTAATGTGTGAGCGCACGCTCGTAATTAGGAGTAATAAGGAAGTCCCCGACACATGCAATGGTGTGTGAGAGTGTGTCAATTGAGTTATACTTCCAGTAACCTTCCAGGAACGTTCAATGGAGCAAAGGAAGAAGGGGGAGAAAATAAAATGCTCAGACCCTTTCTTCCTCCCAAAAAAAAAAAATTTGGTGGTAGCCTCTTGCATAACTATACTATAATGGTTTACACCAAAAAACAAGACAAAAAAAAAGAAGGAGTCAAAACATATATTATGCAGGAACTTGAAAGAGGAAAAAACACAAGACCAGTGCTATAATCACATTTCCTGGTGGTGGGAGGGTCTGTTGAAGGGGGCTAAAGAGAGAGAGAGAGAGAGAGGAATAAATATAAGGGAAGAGTTGCAGAAAACTTGCCGTCTTTTTCGGGACGTGAATGGGCATCCTCGGAGAGGACGGGGAAAGAGGACAAGATTTGTGTAGGGAGCTCAAATGAATCGATCCGACTTTCATCGCTTTCTTTCGCCGCTCTTTTCCCCTCACACACACACACTTTCCCTCTCTCTCACTCTCTCTCTCACTCTCCCTCTCTCTCTCTCTCACAAACACTCTGGGGCCGAGCTCCAGTAGACCAGAAAGCTCACGGGTGCTTCACTCAACTTTTTTTTTCCTCCTCCTTTCTTTATCTTCATTCTCGGGAGAAATAAGGGGAAAAAAATATTTGTGTTGGTACCATTTTTATTTTAGGAGGGAATGTATAAGGAAAAGTATAAGAAATACCATCTGGAGGCCTGGAAAATATAGTGGATGCTTTAAAATGGTGCATATATCCCCCTTTACCGCCATCCTCCTGGGTTTTGCCTTATTTCTATAAGTAAAATTATAGAGTGTATTGCTAATAATATTTTTGGAACTGAAGGAACTTTATATGTGAAAATACATTTGGATGGTTTAGGATTGTTTTCGACGAGGTGCAGGCATTCTTAATAGTTGCAAAACTTTGAAGCGAGAATCCTTAAGAATTTCTTTTTTGTCAACGGACTGACAGAAATCTTGACATTTCATAGGCATTGGCTCAGACATTGGCTATTTTCCTTCCTGCGGTCTGGACCACGAATAATAATAATAAATGATAATAATAAATGGTCTATTAGATCCGTTAAAGTATGCACAAATAAGACAAGTTACCCCACACATTTAGTAAATAATAGAAATTAATTGTAACTGCTATTTCCTGTTTATTGCAGTCTGAGTCAAACAAAGTGCTTCTATAGATTCGATAAGAATTGGGCAAGTTATTGGGGTTCTGCGCAAAATTCAAAATCGTTTTTTTTTACTGTTTTGGAAATTTTAGGAGAAAATAACCTCTGAAACGTGCTAAATTCTTGTTGGATGAGAATACGAATTCTTAAACTGGAACCGCCAATTTCTGCGTGCAAATGGGATTTTTTCCCACTTATGGTCCATTTTATTTGGAAGGAATTTTGCCTATAGTTTAGATTTGCAACTACGAATGAGGGCACTTAGTCGACAACAGACTTTAACCGTGGATATTTACATTACTTGGAGGACTTAGTTAAAGGGACATTCATCCTTTTTTTCGGGGGGGGGGGGAATCTCTCATCCTTATTGTGGGATAACTACAGGGAGAATATGGCAAGAGGGAGGAAGGAGAAAGTTTTTAAATTAAAAATGACACTAATACCATGCAGTGAGAAATATTCCCCTTGTGCTCATAAATGTCGGGGGAACACGCCATCGTTCTTGTGTATTCACTTGCGCCGGTGGTTCCCTCCTAAATACTAAAATAAAGAGCGTCCTCTTCCCATGTAACAATGTCCAACTAATAAACTTGATTATCATTATGTTTTATAAACCATGGAGAATCCTGAACAAAAAAAAAAACTCTTCCCAACAATTTCCCTGGTTTCTCCAGAATACACAAGTGGAGCGACCTTGTTGTTCTCAATGCTTACGTGTGTAACACCCTCATTATATATTCTTGAGTTACGAGGCTAGAAAATTAAATCTCAGATCTCCCCAAAGTGTTTCGTAACTAAAATTTTCCCTCCTTCAAGCCTCATCCTTTCACCTGATTTACGGGAGTGCCTCTTAACACCTGCTTAAGGATCCTGTTTATATTGGAGTATATTGGATGTTTTCAATGAAATAAACGTTCATTCTTGTATTTGTTGTAAATAACAAAAAAAAACAATTGTTAGGGAATAAGCGGCAGTCTATAACTTTAATAATGAGGGAAAAGTCATTAGTAAGATGGGAAAAAGAGGATTTCACCTAATCACTATTTCCAAGATACTTTTTTAATTTAACTCTGCTTATGTGTAGGAGAAAAAAAAACTTTCCCCTTGCTTTCAGGCTTTAATCATACTTTCTTTCGTGTTGTATTTTGGAGAACAAAATCCTTTGATTTTTCAAGGGGTTTATATATTTCCTGGGTATCATAATCCCTTTTACCCTTTTCCACCTTCCGCAAATATGAATACAGGCCTAGGCTTATTTTTTCGGAGGAAAAAAAAAAGTTCTCTCTCACTTTCCCTAACTACGCAGTATGTTATGCACATGTAGTTAAAGGGAAAGTAGGAGAAAGTAGGGGGCAAAAATAAGAGGGAGAGAAAAGCCTGGAAGGTTTTACTTTATGCCAGGCACTCACAAAGAGATGGAGAGAGAGGGGAAAAAATTTGTACGGGAAAGAAGTTAAGCCTTTTACTAACTTTATTGTTAGTTTGATATTAGCCGGATTATTAATTTTGATAGCTGGAAAAAAAAAAATTTCCTCACACGCAAACACAAAAAAGGGCTCTTTTACAAGTACTAAAAAAAAACTTTACCTACACGTGCATATGATTTCCTTTGAAACAAGTTTTTTTTTCCACTCATAAAACTCTGGAGATTTGTTATTTTATTTTATAAGGGAATTGTTTGTAACTTTCCCTCCCTTTTCCCTTTTATAATCTCATATAAAACATATAATCCCCATATTCTTTTGCTGTTCAATTAATTCCTCCTAAATGTTTTTTTTATTATTCTCCCTCCTTGCTCCTCCTCTTAATTGGTGAAGGCCAAAAAATTTGACAGTTGGCTGCTTCATTACGGAGGAAAAGATGGGAGTTCTCCCAACTGACTTTGACAGGGAGAGATGGATCATTTCTTTGTTCTCCTTTCTTTGCCAATTTTCATGAGAGAAAAAAATTCCCCCGTAACAATGTTAAAGACCCACAAATATTCTTGTGAATACCTCCACTAAATTTGGGGCTCCAAGCTCTTACCCACAACTGTTTTTTCATCCAACACGCTCTTCACCCGTAAAATTCAACATAGACAAAAAAACGGGAGAATTCTGGGAAAGTTATGTTCCAGAAAAGCTTCAGAACACCTCAAAAAAAAAGGCTCGTGTTAGCACAGGTGAAAGTACAAAGGTCCAAGGGAAACTCATCCTAGAATGTAATTTCATCTCACAAGCCACTGACTTTTATTCGGAATATTTTTTTTGTAAAGAAGCACTCCCCTTCCGGCCATTCCTGTATGCAAAATATGCATTCGTCCTTTAAAAAAAAGAGGATTTATATATTTTTCTTTCTTTCCCTTTCCATCTCTCTATACATGAAGGGGGTTTCAAGCGGAAAAAAAGGAGCTGGAGGGGAAATATTCATGAAACAACTGGCAAGGCCATGAAAACATGGGAATGTGCAAGAAGTGAAGCGGAATCCCGCGAATCAATAATGGGAATATGACTACTAATATTTTTTTTAATTGTTTACGCAAATTCATCCAGGAAAAACGGGATTCCCACGCGCGTGAATAGTGCTAAATTTGGAAATAAATGCTTGAACAGCAGCAAGAAAATGCGAGGTAACGACCACTATTTCTGAGGTGTAAATTTCGTCAATTATAATTTTCCACGAATAATTTCTCTACAAGGTGTTTTACATGCAAAAATCCAGACGTTGGCCTTGAAGCTATAAATAAAATCAGGCTGTGAAGTAAATTGGAGGCAAAAAAGCAGGTCGATGGAGGTAGTACAAAGAAAGCATACAAACAAATGATATGATTGAAACAAATAGTTTTTGCTCAGGAAAATCCTTTTTTCCGGTAAAATAATTTTGGGGCAAGAAAGGAAAAAGGGAAAAGGAAGTGATTAGAAATAAAAGCAAGGGACTTACTTCCGGGGTCCAAAATCCAAGTTTTCTTCCCTTCCTTCCGGCTTGTCTTCGCATCCTCCTAGAAAGAATAGAAATATGGAAGCGTTAGTTATTTTTGACATGTTATTTTATATCCTTTATATTTTTTTTCAAAAAAATGCCCCCCTAGAAAAAAAAAATCTCTACTAACAACTCCCGTATGTCGGGGACACAACACAAGCCTCTCTACATCTCCCGGGGAAACTCTCACAAATGATATTATCCATATGTGCTCTAAATTCCTTCCTCACATCACTTTTAATTGGAGAAATGATTCCTTTCCCCCACAAAAACTCTCCCGGCTCCCCTGCATGTGTTGAGTTTATATTATATATCTTCATTTTTTGTTGAGGTTATACTTCAAATAAATAATGACTCATGGTACAATTCCAGGCTCTTCCCACACGTCTTTTTTTTACAGAAGGTACAAGAGAAGGAAGCCTTTAGGATCTAAAAAAAAACCTTTTATTTCTCTTCCCCCTTGCTCCCTTCACTTTCTCCACATTTCTCTCCTTTTTTCCCTCGGCTGGGTGTAACCATTATAATAAATCCTTTAAATCATGTGACAGCCTTCCTCCAGCTCTCTCATGATCGTGAATCTTCCTCGTCAACCCGTATAATTCCAGGTTACAATTTCCCTCTTACTTTCCTTTCCATTTTGTCTCTTATTCTCTCTCTCTCTCTCTTTTTCTCTCTTTTCCACCATACTTTCTCCTTCATATTTTCTGAGTCTCCACAAACTCACGTTGTACATCCACGTGTGCACTTTGAGTGGGCAAAACCTTCTCGGTCCTTCCTTGTCTTCTCCTGTCTCTCACTTTACTCCTTTCATCCCCTCCTCCGCCTCCTCCTATTCCTCATGTGTCTTATCTCCAGGAGATGTTGAAAGTGAGGAGTGTTGGGGAAATAATAATGGTACATAAAAACGGGGGGTGGGAGAAAAATTCTTTTACACATGTTACAGTCTTAGGATCTGACATATAAAACCTTGGACCAAACATATCCATCTTCACCAGTTTTCGACTTCTTCTTCTTCTTCTTCCTTTTCCTCTAATTCTAACAAAGAAGGGAAGGGAGGAATGAAAGGAAAAATCGTGGTTTTCCTGTTAGAAACAAATTTATATTATCTTTTTGGATAGGATCTTTATTTCTCGCCCTAACCAAGTCCCTATCACTTCCCGGCTTTCTCCCGTTAAGGAGGAAATAGTAAATACGTGCTCCGTCTTCCCCCTCTCATTTTTTCCCCTTTCATGGCCGTCATTGTCATTATTATTACACGGCAGAAATTTCACCAAATGTATTTTTTCTGCCTTTGGCTTCCTCTCTCTTCCTTGAGATTGACCTTTGTCATTCTTTTCAGCTTTCTCTTTTCCTATTTTTCCCTCCCGTTTTCTCTCTTTCTCTCTCTTTGCCACTCTTTCACACTCTCTCTCCCTCTCTTTTCTTTTCTTTTCCTTTATTTCTCTTGCTTTTTCTTCTCTTTTCCTTTGTTTCTCTTGCTTTTTTTCTCTTTTCCTTTGTTTCTCTTGCCTTTTCTTCTCTTTTCCCTTCTTTCTCTTACTTTTTCTTCTCTTTTCCTTTCTTTCTCTCACTTTCTCTTCTCTTTTCCTTTCCCGCTCTTAATTTTTCTTCTCTTTTGCTTTCTCTCTCCTACTTTTTCTTCTCTTATCCTTTCTTGCTCTTACTTTTTCCTCTATTTTCCTTTCACTGTCTTTACATTTTTCTTCTTTATTCCTTTCTCTCTCTCTCTTTAAATTTTTCTTCTTTATTCCTTTCTCTCTCTTTAAATTTTTATTCTTTATTCCTTTCTCTCTCTTAATTTTTCTTCTCTTTTCCTTTCTCTCTGTGAATGTTTCTGCTTTTTTCCTTTCCCTTTGTCTTTATTTTTCTCTTTTCCTCTCCCTTTATCCCCGTTTTCGAGTTTCTATTTTCTGTCTCCCTCTCCCTCTTTCTCTTTGTTTGTCTCTCTCCCTGTCACTTTCTGTCCCTTCCGCTACAGGCTACAGCTGACTGTAAGAGAAAAATAAGATCGTTGCGGCCACCATAAACCACAGCTCGGTATAGTACATACGATTTGCCCTTGTTTTTACCACATTCACTTTCCGTGTCTCACGTCCAAGCCTCCAGAGACCATGGAGACTGTGGGAGAGAGGTAGCCCCGTCTGTGTTCTTTGTGATAGCTACAAAACTTTAACAACTGCTTACTGGTCCTATTAAAGAAGAACTGTTGTACAAGAAGAACATGACATAAAAAAAAATTCTTCCCTCTCTCCCACCAAAGAAGAAAGAGTGGGAGGACTAGAGGGAGAAAGATACAAGTAAACATGGGGATGGTAAAAGCACATCCAAAATCAATACAAAGATTCACCACTAGACGGGAAGGGGGAAAGCGGAAACCACAGGGAAAAAAAACATTTTTTGGTGGGATGAGAGAAGAAATGTGTGGGGAGCGTTGTGTACGTATAAATGGTGGAGGCAAGGGAGATGAATAAAAATATCAATATGCTCTTCCTAATATTTCCTTTAGGGGAAAATAGTCCGGCGGAGCAACCGTGACTTTTCTCCCACTTTCTTTCTTTCTTCACATTCCCCTTCATCGCTTTTCATCTCTGTCCAAAAAAAAAAAATCCCCCCTTCCCACGTCAGCCTTCCTTTTGTTCCCTTCCATTTGAACCCTTTTTTATGGGAGAAGACCTGCGTATTTCAGTCCCAACATTTGACAAACTTATTCCAATATACTAGAGTTAAATGGAGGATTTAAACACATTTTTTTGGAGTCGAACCAAATACAATACATGAAATGGGGGAAAAAGGGAGGAAATTGGAGGTGGAACCACCTAAAAAATTACGTGGGTTGTTCAAAGCCCCCTTTTCAAATACAAAGTGAGCACACAATGGAGTTTGAGCAAGTGCTTAAAACATGGGAAAACAGTCAGAATGTCGGTTATTATCTAATTTATAAGCTACATAGTAGGAGAAGCCATGCCAACTTTCCTGAAAGTTCAGATTCTCTTTCTCTCTCTTTCTTTTACGCTTTTTTACTCTCTCATTCTCTCCCCCTCCCCTCCCCTTTTTTTGCTTGTATTCAAAAGCAAAAGGTGGTAAGGAAAGATTGTGAAAGAAAATGTTAGGAAGTGAAAAAAGGGAGAAAGGATCGTTCGGGCAGAAGAAACGGCTCACTTGATGAAAATCACTCTGAGAAAAGTTACCTCCTTCCCATCCACTTTTTTTGGGGGGGATGGTTGGGAGTAAGAAAAGCATATAGGGAAAGAAATATCCACAAAAGAGAAAATAAATGAGGGGAAAGAGAGACATTGTAGGAGAAAAAGGGGTGAAGGGGGGGAAAAACTGTCTGATTGGAAGGGAAAACGAGGATGAGAGAAAGAAAGTAACATTTCTTTGAAGAGTTTTCTTCAATACCCCCATAAAATCCTATCATTTCCTCCTTTCTCTCACACTTTCTTTCTTGCTTCCATAAGAGTCGAGAGACTACACAACTTCTGGAGGGTTGTACACTCTTTGGGCCGAACAATTTAATGCTTATTTCTCTCTTCCCCTCCTTCATCATAGGTGACTGGATACGTATCTATGTATATATGTACATTTGAAGGAGAAATGCAAGGCATAAGACTTCCACATACTTTTTTTTCTCTCTCTCTCTCTTCTGTTTCTACTTTATTTACTCACAAAAGTAATACTATATCAACCTTGCACTCCTCCCACGAAAGTTGATCGCACACACTGGAGCGAGTCTCCAAGAATAAAATTTAATTTAAGAGTCATCAAGTCTCGCCCAAGAATTGTGGGAGGGACGGAAGGGGAGAAAACTTGTGGGTGAAGAGAAAGGATGGAGGCGGAGACTGATGAGCCTTCTGGGAGACAGGAGGAAGACGGAAGACGGAGAGGAGTGGGGGGAAAATGGAGCAAAACATCGGAAAGAGAGGGGAAGAAGAGATTTACAGAGAATGGGATGGAGAAAGCAAGAGAGAACTACATACGGTGAGAGAGAGAGACAGATCTAAAGAGAAAACTACATATGGCGAGAGAGGAAAATACAAACAGGGGAGATGGAGAAAAGGAAAGGTACGCAGAGGGGGAGAAAGCTGAGACGGAGAAAGCGACAGAAAGTGAGAATGAACACTCCGAGATTGAAAGATTGATTGAGAGAAAGGGAGAAAGCAAAAGAGCTGCCGAGAATGAGGAAGAGCAAACTTCAAGAAAGGCGAATTGAAGGAACCTCATACTTAGAAAAGGCGAGGAGGAAAAACGGAGAAACAAAGAACCCGAGAGGGGGAGCGAGAGAAGAAGAGAGAGAAAAGAAATGGAATGAGGGAGAGAGAGAAAAGAAATAGAGAGAAAGAGAGAGAAAAGAAATGGAATGAGGGAGAAGGAGAAAAGAATTAGAAAGAGAAAGGAGAAAAGAAATAGAAAGAGGAAGAGAGAATAAAAGAGACAGAAAAGAAATAGAAAGAGGTACAGAGAGAATAAAAGAGAGACAAACCGAGAGAATAAAAGGGAGACGAACCGAGAGAATAAAAGAGAGGCGAACCTAGAGATTCAGAAAGAGAAAAAGGAAAGAGAAAATATGTGAATAGGAGCGACAAAGAAAAAGAAAGAGGAAGCGAGTAAATATTAGAGAAAGGGGAAAAAGAAAGAGAGGGAGCATTATGGAGAGAGCGAAAAAGCGGGAAAAGGAAAAAAAGCGAACAAAATGGAGAAGATAACAGAAAAGAAAAAGAGAGAAGAAAAAGGAAATAAGAACGAAAGAGAGGGAAGAAAGCGAGAGATAGAGACACGGGATCATAAATCCAACGATTATAAGAGAGATAAATAAACAGAGGAAAGGAAGCGGAAAGAGAAAGAGCGAGAAACACAAAAACAGGAAGAAAGCTAGAGATAGAATGAGAGAGAGAGAGAGAGAGAGAGAACTGTAGATGTGAAATAAATTGGAAGGAAAGAGGTAAATGACAAGAAAAATAGGCAGAAGCTGCTCCACGTACAGACAGATTGAGATACAAGAGTAGAATTGCGGGTGGAAAAAGAAATAAAATTAGCCTCGCCTCCCCTCCCTATAATTTCCTAGAAGGTGGAGCGAGGAAAAAGCAGACCAATGTATTTCCGTATACATATACATATGTATCCATGAGTTATCTATCAATACATTTTCTATTCGTTGGTTAGAAAGAGCTACAACTCAACACTAAACCCTCAGTTTCCATCTGATTTATAGCTGTAACTGCATACAGTCATATTTTTGTGGGAGAGGCTTTGCCTTGCAAATTGCCTATCAAATCTCACTCTCCCATTTTTCATACCATGGCCCCATATTTTCCATGAGTATTTTTGTTGTTGTTAAATATTATTTAGCACTTAGCTCTCGCTCTGGCTGGGATTGACTATTGTTTCTTTTTTTTTTTGGCTTTAGAAATTATTTGCTCACCCACTCCAAATTGAGACCACAAAACTTTCCTTATGGTCGTATCCCCATGTACGGGAGGAATTAGCACCAAAAGGGAAAGTTCCTTGGCCTTTCTCACTATCCTTCAGCATACCTACGGGGGCGGGGATAATTAGCAAATTTTCTCCCCCTTTAATTTTTCCTGGTACGTATTCATTTATTTATTTCCTCATTCCTCCCCGCACCGGCAACTTCCCTCTTTTCTCCAGCAAATTGCCCGAGGTTTCCCCCATTTTTTCTCTTTAATAGGCCTAAAAAAACACACAAAATTTGTCCGTAGATTTTCAAAGGAAATACCTTGCCCACTCACACCCTTATTTGCATTTGCCTCAAGACATGGCAAAAGACTCGGTGGATTCCCGGGCTCCGGTCCTCCGCCATGTGTGTCTATGCACTTCGTTTGCCATCCAAGCCGTTAGAATTCCACTTACAACCTTTCACAGTAATTTGTTGGACTAACACAATTAACTTGAATCAATAAAGAAAATAAACACTAGAGAGAGAGAGAGACAGAGCGTCCTTTACCACACATGAATGCTTTTGTGGAGGCCCTGGAACGGAAGAATATTAGGCAGTACCAAGTCCCACCATAATAAAGAGTACATTCATACGGAACGTAAGCAAAGCCCAGGGATTCATGCATATTTGCCTCCAACAACCACCACTCAGGAAAAGACACTACCATAGACATGTACTACAGGGATACCTCTTCTTCGTGCTTATGCTAATTGAAGATTAAACGCTGTCAAGCCTCCCAGGACATATGTATACGTACAGACCACAGTTGTTGCGCATTAACTGCGGGGTGGGGGGGAGTTTCATAGGGAGATGAATGCTCTTGTTTGTCCCAGTCAATGTACTGGTATATTTTTACCACGTTTCACCAAACCCTTCTCCACCCTATAAAGTTCATATAGGGTACGAAGGGGAGTCATTACATATGCATATGTATGCATATATTTGCTTTGAAAGTCATAGCCACAGTCAGTCTCCTCCTCCTTCCCTGGAGGCTGTCGGCATCAAAGCAAGGGGAACATGAAGAGTGACATAGAGAGACAGAAACAGAGAGATAGAAAGCGAGAGAGCGGGAGAAAACGATATATAGTGCAAAAAATAAAGAGGGAAAAGTAGAGAGACAGAAAGGGGAAGAGAGAAACAGAGGGAAAATAATTAGAGGGGAAAATATAGAGAAAGACAGGAGAGAGAGAGAAAGGGTGAGAGAGAAAGAGAGGAAAATAAAGAGGGACAAGTAGAGAGAAAGAGAGGAAAATAAAGAGAGAAAAGTAGAGAGAAAGAAAGGGGAAGAGAGAGAGAGAGAAAGAGAAAGAGGGAAGATAAAGAGAAGGGAAAATATATAGAAAGAAAGGGGAAGAGAGAGAGAGAAAGAGGGAAGATAAAGAGAGAGGTAAATGTAGAGAAAGACAGGGGAAGAGAGAGAAAGGGTGAGAGAGAAAGAGCGGAAAATAAAGAGGGAAAAGTAGAGAGAAAGATAGGGGAAGAGAGAGAAAGAGGAAAAATAAAGAGATAGAAATGGATAGAGAAGGGAGAGACAAAAGGGAGAGAAAGAATGAGAGAGAGAGAGACAGATGGAGAGAGAAAGGGATGTGTTGCCGTGAAAGTAACTACAGAAATGATTGGATCGCTGTTGCTGTTGTGTTTTTGTTACGACTATTTACAATGTCATAAAAGGGGTAAAATGGTTGGGCTGATAATGATGTAATGATGTTTTACAGGGGGAATGGGACGGGAAAATTACTTTTTTACTTATTGCAGGCTCTGTTTAGCCAACGGTTAGTTAGGTGTTCTTTGTGATTAAAATAGAAGCCCTTAAAAATACCATCTTTTCAAATTTTGCCGAGCCGGTCCTTCCATATTATTTGTATGTCACTCCCTTGAATCATATTACTGACACACATGGAGAAAGAGGCGATAGAGATTAAAATTCTACAGGGGGAAAGAAAGTGAGCAAGGGATAAGAAATGGAAAGAGAAATGAAAAGTGAAAGGAGAAAGAGAAATGGAGAGACAAAGGAGAACCGGAAATGCAGAGAGAAAGAGAAATGGAGATAAAAATGAGAAAGAGAAATGGAGATAAAAATGAGACAGAGAAATGGAGATAAAAATGAGATAGAGAAATGGAGATAAAAATGAGAAAGAGAAATGGAGATAAAAATGAGACAGAGAAATGGAGATAAAAATGAGACAGAGAAATGGAGATAAAAATGAGAAAGAGAAATGGAGAGATAAAAGAGAAAGAGAAATGCAGAGACAAAGGAGAAGGAGAAAGAGAAATGGAGAGAGAAAGGAAAAAGAGAAATGGAGAGAGAAAGGACAAGGAGAAATAGAGAGAGAGAAGCAGCAAGATGAAAAGAGAAGAGAAAGAGAGAAGGAAATTGCTGCTGCTTCAATCTTTGTAAATTACGCTGGAGTAAGACGGGAGAAGAAATGGATGCGGTTTTTCCTTCCCTCTTATTTATACAAGGAACTCGTCCTTTTTACAATGGTGAACTCCTTGAAGCCCTTGGTAAACTTGGAGGAGAAGGAGGAGGAGGAGGAGGAAAAAAACGAGAGGCTGGAGAAGAGAGGAAGGGAAAGAGAACATGGAGAAGAGAGGGTGAGAGGAGGAGATTGAATTTACTTTTGTATAACATTCAAGGTACTTTCCTGCACATATTAGCCATTTACTGTCTCCCACGAGGGGATTGCTGTACACCAAGGCGGAGTGGTGGAAGCGGAGGAGGAGGACGAGATGGAGGAGGAGACGGAGGAGGATGAGGAGGAGACGGAGGAGGAGAGACGATGACATCTATACTCTCCCCTTCCCCACAATGAAGGACTTGCATCCGAGGGAGGAAAGCCCACCATGTCCCATCCCTATATACTCGTAGTATACCTAATATATACTTGAGATAATGGGGGAATTGAGGAGGGGAAGAAGGGAATGTGCAAAATCCTTGTCAGGGGCTTATTCACTAGGAACAAAGGAGTTGAGTGAGTTGAAAAACTTTTGTTTAAAATTTTATCTACGATAGCATCGTCACCCTCTGCATCCACCTAGTCTCTCTCTCTCCCTCTCTCGAAGTCTCTCTCCCACTCCCTCCCACTCTCCCACTCTCTCTCAGTATGTATGTTGCTTTCACCGTATTTTTTCTCTCTCTCTCTCTCACTGTCTCCCTCGACTTCACTCCCCAGAAAATACCCCAACACACTCTTTATGTCTGAATCAGGGAATTTTGCTTTAAAACCATGGCAGGAGTTGGATTTTGTGTCCCTCCGCTCTCCCCTCTTTTTGGAGGTTTCCGCACCATCCAAGTCCTTGTATATAATCACACATTCTCACAGTCCTTCTCGCACATCCCTCTCCCTCCCCACTTCGTCAGCAGCCCGTGAGTGTGTGTAGCGTGAGGGAGAGGCACGGAGAGGGAGAGAGAGCAATAGCGAGAAAGAGGGATAGAGAGATAGGAAGAGATCGAGAGAGAAAGAGAGAGAGAAAGATAGAGAGAGAAAGAGAGAAAGAGAGAAAGAGAGAAAGAAAGAGAGAGAAAGAGAGAGAACAAGAAAGAGAGCGATAGAGGGAACAGGAGAAAGGGAGAGTATATGAGAGAGCGGGAACGAGAGAAAGAGAGATAAGAAACGAGAGACAGAAAGACAGAGGAAAGCAGAGAGAAAGAGAGAGAGGAAACGAGATACGGAAAGACAGGAAAGCAGAGAGAGAAAGAGACAGAGAGAGAGAGAGAGAAAGAGAGAGAAGCGAGGGAAAATTGGTGATGGTGGACGTGATGGTGCAAATTATGATCCTGCTTACTCTTGAAACGACTCGTGTGTGTATAGAAGAATAAAATTGTTTTTCGTCGACTCTCTCTCTCTCTCTCTCTCTCTCTCTCAATCTCTCTCTAGCAAGAAAGAGAATCATACCTCTCGAATAAAAAAAATTGCATTGCCCCGTCATGAGTGGAGGAGGAGGAAGGGGAAAAAGGAACAACAACAAGCTCAAAAAACCTACACTATTGAATGACGATTAAAAGCTTTTCAGATAGTGTATAACAAGTTTTAACTTCTTCTCGAGTAGAAGAGAGAGAAAAAAAACGAACGTCTACATCTAACCGTCAACCGTTTTTTTGATCATCTCCTTGTATATTTGCCAGTCCTCATATCCTCCCATTAATTTTTTTTTTGTTTCGTCTTCATCTTTATTTACTACATTAATTGGACAGCAAGAAAAGAAAAAAAAAGACACACAGGGAATATATATCCTCTATGGGGAAAGATACACGGTGGAAGAGGAGAAGTACAGAGGTACACCGTTTTCTCTAATATCTACACCTTTTTTTTTGTTCTCTCTCTCTCCAACATTTTCTTAAATGTTTACTTTGTGTGAGACTCATCAAGTTGTTACTCTCACTCTCAGGACCACGACAAGGAGGAGGAGGAAGGCGAAGAGTGCTTATCCGCACTTGTTATCATGATGCTTCATGTTGACAAAGGAGTTTTATGCATTCCATCCACTCCTTCAACATCCCTTTACAATACTACTTACAATGTTTTTTTGTATAAATAGTTAAAACAAGAGAAACAACTGAGCGAGAGAGAGAGAGAGGACTTCTTCAAAAAAAAATGTTGTCCTCACTTCCCCCATGAAAAGTAAGAGCTCTTACCTATTTTGTTCCTCTACCATTTTTTTTTTTGCATGTCTTATATTTTTATAAAAAGGTAATGATGAACGGGAGGCTATTAAAGAATAAGTATTAAATACATAATCATAATAAACCCCCGGCGAAATCCTGTGTGGCACATATGGAAGAAGAACAGTTTCCTTTTTGTTGTCTGTGCGTGTGTGAAAATGATGAGAAGGAAGAGGGGAAAAAAGACCGTATCTTGAGGATATGATTATCCAAATTCATAATGTGCATAATATGAATAAGTAGTTGAAAAATTACTTTACCTACCAATTGTTGGTGGTGGTAAATAGTAATCACTTCTTTTTCTAACACTTTTTCTTTATTTACTTGTATATTTTTTTGGTGAAGGAGAAACATAGGATGGGAACTGGGGATTGATACAAAAGGAGGTGTGAATATTATGTATTATGCTATATTGTATATAGTCTAATAATGTAGTACTTTGACTGGTTCAAATTTGTCCGTA
>JAQGBT010004920.1:0-15415 GCA_034698585.1 Disparrhopalites patrizii
AGGAGAGAGTGAAATAAGAAAGAAAACAAGGAAAGGAGAGAGAGAAAGAAATTAAAAAGAAAACAAAGAGAGAGAGAGAAAGAAATTAAAAAGAAAACAAAGAGAGAGAGAGAGAGAAATAAAACAAGGAGGGAGAAATGAAGAGAGAAAAGGAGAGAGAGAAAGAGGGACATGGAGACAGTGGAGCAAAAGACAGACATAGAAATAAAGAAAGAGAAAATAGATAGATAGAAATCGCCAAACCACACAAATGAAGAAAAAAGAGACATTTTCCTCTTACAATTGAAGAGAAATGTCGTAAGAGAGAGGGAGAGAGAGAGACAAACAATATATTATATAAAGCAATGCTAGGGATTTGCGAATCAAAGGGGTTGAAAATTGTGTTTTGAGGACAGTTACGAGCATAGCATGATGTGATCGTACATACAAATATTCCCTTTTAACGTAATTGTTGTTCACAAAAAGAGCCCCACAACAATCCTTGACATTTGCAAAATACTCACACGGCAATTTTTTATATGAAATGCATATACACTCACACACGTTGAAAAACAATCGTATTTTTGTATTTATTGGACAGAGTCATTCTCTCTCTTTCTCTCTTTCTCCCTCTCTCTTGAGTAAATTCTCAGGAGCAGTACAACTAACTACAAATGTGGAGGATAAATGGGGTGAGTGAGTCGAAAAAGTTTTGCAGTCCTTTCATTTCCCCCGTGCCCATCAGTGAAGAAGGGAGTGTGTGAGGAGGATTTATTTGAGAAAGGAGACACGGTGGAAAAAGTGTATTTGGTGTTTTTTTTTATTATTTTAATTTTTTTTTCTGTCTCTCTCTTTCTCTCTCTCTCTCTCTCTCTCTCTCATTCATCTTCTTCAAAAACACCAATCTTCTTTTTGGCTGATTATTGTTGTTGTTGTTTTTTCCTCGTTGAAAGATGAAGTAAGGCTTCGAAGCATGTGCATTAAGAAAATTGTTATTATTTCACCAAGTACATCCACTTTTTCCGCTTCTCTCTCGCCAACCTGTGAGCCCCAGCCGCTCTCACTTTCATGATTATTTTCCTGTCTGTCCTCAAGGAAGAAATAATCAGGAGGAACCAAATCTCTCAACAAGTGTTCGTACACGCGCCTCATGTGTGACTCAAGGGAAAAAAGAAACAATCAAACGTGAGAGAAATTAGGAGAAAAACTGTGATTTGTGAACTTTTAACTTTTTGGGGTTTTTTTTCCCTCCCTTTTTTGACCCGACAAAAAAAATTTTTTTGTATGCATTAGTTTATATAATAAAAGATTTTTGACTGAATTTGAAGCCTTGATTAGTGTGGGGAATCATGAGTAGTAGCTACAGTCACAATAATAACAATTACAAGGAAGCCATGGAGAGTTCGCAGGTGGCGGAATTCTTCCGGGGCAAAATCGTCCTCATCACCGGCGGAGCGGGCTTTGTGGGCAAGGCTTGTATAGAGAAGATCCTCAGGTGCTGTCCGCAAGTCCAAAATATTTATGTCTTGATTAGACCCAAAAAATCTTCCACCGTCGAGGAGCGGCTTAATAATCTTTTGGATGGATCCGTAAGTTACCAATACAAATTATTTTCAAACAAACGAAAAAAAAACAATGTTAAACATTTCGTTTAACACAAGATGAAATAAAATAAAATAATAATAATTAAGTAATAATGGAATACAAAAATTAACTATTGGCTTAAAAGAATAGGAATTTTCTTTAACAAATTGAATGGAATAAAGGCTAGACGTTTTCAATTTTACAAAATGGCAATTTAAATATTATACAAGTAAGACACATTAAATATAATAAAGGAAAACCTGACTAGATGCAATTTTACCTTAATTTTTTTTGTCCAATCTAAACAGAATCTGTTTATATTATATACCTATACATATGTATGTACGTAATTCAGCACGTATATGGGCATAATGATTTCCTTAGGCGGATATTAATTAGCACGTAAATACGGATTTTATAAACAGTGCAGAATTATTTAATAAGATTATTAAATAAAACAAAATTATAGGGTCTTTAAGTACAGAAAAAACTGGATAATTAAATTGGACAATAAAAAGATCTTTTAATACAGTAGAAATGTTAATGTTTAAATACCAAAATCCATATGGATGTGTATATTATTAAACTGCATAAAAATAATATATTTAATACAGCCAAAACTAGATGATTAAATACCACTAAAAACGTAGAGTCGGAAATACAGCATAAAAATGGTTGTTTAAATAATACAAATTTAGAATCTGTGATGAATTACGAAATGGATAGAAAGGTCTGTAATAACAGAGCAAAGTATGTATCCAGGAGTAATTAAATAAAAAACGGCGTAATTCCCATTAATTATTAGTTATATGTTATATTAGATAAGAAAAACAGTAATTTCGGCGAAACAGGCAAGTTTTTAAGCATTTTCCGACAGTTAAAAAAAATCTGGAGAACAATATGTTTACGTTATTCAATTAGCTATATCATAGTTGGATTTTATTATTGAAGCAAAATACCACATGGGGAAAATATCAACATCTGCGGAGGTTACAAGTTACAATTCAGAATTAATGGCAAATATGATTAATTCCTGAATCTCTGCATTCTTGTAGTAATTTGCTATATCCATACATATATATATACACGAAGTTATAGCCTAATGAGGATGTTTGAAAATGCTTGGTGAAAGCCGCATATAGGAAATCCAATTTGATATTGTTCCTTTTGCCCAATAAAATACACTATTCTTAACATTTTTAATTATAGTCGGAATGACCACTAAACATATCTATTTGTAGAGACATGGAGGCTAACATGCCCGCTAAATATCTACTGTATGCAGTGGGAATAAATGAGAAAGGTGTGTATATTATCAGTTTGTGTGGGAAGTTATAATAATAACCTGTTAAGGTTGGAGATCTGAAGGAAAATAGCTGAAATGACGTTGTATGGAAGGATTTAAGGAAAAAATGTGTAAATAATTAAATAAAAAATGTTTTTTTAAATTAAATAATTAGTTTAATTAATACTCCTTTGTTTTGCAGCTATTCACAAGGGTACGAGCCCGGGATCCGAAATGTGTGTCCAAGGTAAAGGCCATCCACGGGGACATCACGACGGAGAATGTATGCATTCATCCCGAGGATGCGGAATTTATCCACAACAATGTCCACATTGTCCTCCATTGTGCGGCCACCATCAAGTTTGACCTGACCTTAAAGGACGCACTCCAGTCCAATGTGTGCGGGACGAAGAATGTGCTCAACTTTGCCAAGAAAATCCGGAATTTACAGGTAAGAAACTTCTCCTTTACTGGAATATTTTTTTTTTAATTTTGATTTTTTGCATATTCTTTGTATGTACATACTATGCATTTTGCCCAACTACATTTCCCACTTAATTCTAAAGCTTCACTGACAATGCCTGTTCAACGTATATCAAAGGGCAATGGGCCAATTTTTGGCTTCCGTTGCCAGCTTAACAGCTAAATTGAAGGAAAAAATGAACTTGGTACGAAGAAAAGACAGATAGTCCCAAAAAAAAGGGTCAAATAAAATTAAATTCACAATCCAAAATAAGCTCCAAAACGAGCAGAACAATTATTGATCTTGCACTTGAAATTCAATTTGAGCATTACGAAACAAATTTGGTAAACAAAAGTTGGTTACTTGCCATAGATTTTAATGGGCAAAATTATAATTTTACTCTCATTTTTCAATTACATAATTTGGATTAAATTAACCTTACAAATTCATTTTCATTGCCGAGACTCAAATTTGAATATTTCCGCCCCATTTCCTGCGACTGTTAGAGCGGGAAATTTTGACTTTACTCCGCGCTCCTTTAGCTTGTCTTTTGCATTGATATACATACACAATTAATAATTATACGCCAGGACCAAGTTGGTTTTTCCGCATTTTGGAAATGTAAAAACTTACAATTGAAAAGATTAAAAAAAATTAAAAAAATATATAAACAATTTTAAAAGATAAAAAAAAATTAAAATAATGAAAAAATCCGTCCATCCTCAACAGTTAACTCAGTTAACTGAGCGGGAAAATTTGGACAGAGGCCTCGCTCTGATGGTCAATAAAGTGTCCTAGCCAGTATGCCTTCGTAATTGACACACATTACACGGACTCACTCCAATTTTCTTGGTTGCATTTTTTTTTCAAATACATGTAAACACATGAAGAAACTATGTATGTATAAAGGCTAGATTTAAAACGGCCTTGAGATGGAGGTGAGAATAAAAGTGAACGGTAAATTGAAGGGGGAGGGAATTTTTTTTTTTTTTACCGTTATTATTATATATGCTTGTGTATATGATATTTGGTAATAAATAATTAGTCTCGAGAGAGTGGCTTTTCCCATTCACCTCTTGAATGAGTGATAAACAGGAAATTGTATATAGCTCACTACATACTTTTTCCCTTGTTTCCGGCTTTTCCTAACATATTTAAACAAACTTGACACGACTGACTGGTTTGTCTTGTAAGAATATGGCTGTTGACTGGGCAAGCCTGCCGTGACTTTTGTTTGTAGGCACAAAAATGCCGTGAAAAAAAATACTTTTACTATCTATTGTAATCTCCCTTTTTAAATAATTTGATGGGATTTCTTGACCAATTTCAACACGTTTTCTTCTGATCTTGGACTTTATGCTTACCAAATTGGTCCATGCAATTTTGTAAATTAAGTACATAGATACATCTTGTATTTACGTGGAAAATTTCTTCCCCAATTCCCATTTATAAAAATTGCAACCAGTTAAATCCAATCCCTGGATTCTCTAGTGAATCAGGAAATAAAAATTGGTGTCTGTCACGCTCAAGGGAAATCATGGGTCTTATGTCTTTTTTTTTTATTGTTGCGGAAGACTATATTTAATTTTTTTTTAAATAATAAGAAAACTAATATTAGTTACAAAATATATGTTGCATATTTTTAATAGGTTTTTTTTTTTAGGTTCTGGTCCATGTCTCGACGGCCTTCTCCAATTGCTACAATAAGCATATTGACGAGGTGATTTACCCCACGAGTGTCAAGCCAGATGACGTCATCCAAATGACTGAATGGATGCCTGATCACATTTTGAAAACTATTACGCCTCAGTAAGATCTTGCATTTTTAAAAATCCTTAATTATTATTATTTTTTAATCTTTGTTTTTTTGCGGGGGAAAATATTAATAATGGGCTTATGTACCCAAATTTATTACGCGTGGAAGATGAAAAATATAATGTGATTATTTTGAAGGATTTTGGGCGGACATCCCAATACTTATTGCTACTCCAAGCAAATGGGAGAGCAAGTGGTGCAGAACTTCTGGGAGGATAACCCCATGATTCCCATGTGCATAGTCAGGCCCTCTATTGGTGAGTCGAGACATTTTTTCTCTGATGAAAATCAATGTTTTTAAAAGTCAATATATCATTTTAATTTTTTATTTAATATTTAAAATCAAATATCAAATTAAATTAAATTTTTTGGTCGTTTTTAAAAGTCGATTTTTGTATTTTTGTTGGCTTAAACTGATTTAATACAAGTTGTTTTCGCCATATATTATTGCAATTTATTCTTCAAGCAATTATGCCAGGCGTTTAAATGAGCGACTTTTTTTTGTATGAATACTTATCATCAGTGGGGCAAGCCAATATATGCCTTAAAGATTATTTGGTACTTTTGAAAGAAAACAATTATCAAGCTATTTGCCTAAGCAATTATTAGCTGTTTGGCTAAATAATTATGCTGCTTGCCTATAGCCCTTTATTTTTGCCGGGTGGCTTTATTTATGCTATTTCCGAAAAAGATTTGCCCTTTTTATGGTTTAAAAAGGGCAAATTTTAAAAAGGGCCGTTTTACAAGATTTTAAAAGTTTTAAAAAGTCTTTTAAAAGTTCGTTGTTCTTTCCAACACATTTTGTGCTAAATGTCTGCATTTTATTTTGCTTACTTGCATTCAAGGAAAAAACTCATTGCGGAATGAAAATTGACAAATAACCACAGTTGCATGCTGTTTCTTTCCAATATTTCAATTTTTGATAAACGCTTTCATCCATTTTCTTTAAAATATCCTGTTTAAAATTTTGCTTTTCATACTGCGTTCCAATACATAAATTTAGCGTAAATAAATTTACTTGAATAAATAAAACTTAAATAAATTTACGTTCCAATAAATAAATAAATAAATAAAGCGTTCAGAATTATCTAGCAATAAAACTCATTCATAATAGCTCTGAATATTCTACAGTATACAATAGTTGCTATTTGTGATTAACTGCTGGCTTGTCCCACTCGTCAGTATTTTTACATGTACTTTTAGACGTTTAAATTCCATTTTTAAAACAAAACAATGCTTTTAATTTTCCAACGGCAATTAACTTTTAGATTACTTAATTCAATATTTTAAATTCAATTTATTTTTCCAAATATAGATGCTATTTCGAATTTTTCAAGCACACATTTTCCATTCGATTTGTAGATGTTTTAATTGCATTTTTCCAAAAAAAAAAAATGTTTGGATTTTGTACATGTTATTTTAATTCGTTTTTATAAGTGATACTCTTCATTTAAAAATAAATGAATTATAATTATAATTTTTATGGGTTTAAAATGCTCATTTTTTAATGGATTTCAATAGTGATTGCAACGGCCAACGAAGAGCCTATCGCGGGTTGGGTGGACAATTTCAATCATTTGTCCGGGCTCCTCATCACAGCTGGAATGGGCATTACCCGGATTTTCTACACGTCCTTGGATGCCAAGGCGGATGTGATTCCCCTGGACCACGTCATTAGCCTGGTTGTAGCCGCCGCTTGGAAAACTGCAACTGTTCAGAATGAGTACGCTCTTCAAATGTTCCAGCAGAATAAATTTTTTTTTAATATTTATTTTAATACATTTTAATATATAACTATACTGATATTTTTTTGATTTGACATTTGCTCATTTTTTTACTGTAAAATATAGCTCGAAAAAGCTAACCATTTACAATTGCTGCTCGGGTCAAGACAATCCCTTCATCCCGCGGGTCACTGTCCCTTGGGGCTACGAAGGGTTTTGGAAGACCCCTCCGGACAACATCTACTGGTACCCCTGGCAAATCTGTACCACCAGTTTCACCATGTTTAAATTCCTCGACAAAATATTCCATTTCATCCCTGCCCACGTCGTGGATATGATTGATCGAATTCAAGGCCGAAGGCCCAGGTAAATTATATTTTTTCCATCAAATTTTTTATTTCAATTTTAAGTACAATAAAATATAGTCTTATTTTCCTTGATTTTTATTTTTAAATTTTGGTATCATTTTAATTTCGTCCAAGGCGTACAAATTTAATTTTGTTCAAATGTAAACATTAAATTTCTCTCTAGATGTACACTGTACACATTTAATTGCATCTAAGGCCTGCAAATTCGATTGCGTTCAAGGCTCACAAATTTAATTTGGTGCAAGACGTACAAGCCTAAAGACGTTTACGGCGTACAAATTTATTTTGGTGTAAAACGTACAAATTTAGTGGCGTTTATTTTGTTCAGGACGTACACATTTAATTCTCCGGACGTAGATATTTAATTGCATTCACGACGTATAAATTTGATTTCGTCCAAAACGTAGATATACAAATCTAATTTCTCTGAAGCCCTAGTAATTTGAAATTTCGTTTAGTGTGTACAAATTTAATTTGGTCTAAAACGGACGAATGTCATTTCATTCACGGCATACAAATGCATTCCGTTTTTATCATTTGCATTCGTGTCTTATTATTTATAATTAAACCCAAAAATGCATGTATTGACAGGATGGTGGCTCTATACAAGCGGACGCACGAGCAATTTAATTCCTTCCGATTCTTCATGAACAACGTGTGGGAATTCCAGACGGACAATACGAGAGCTCTCTACAAGGAACTTTGTTCCCAGGACCAGAAGAATTTCAATTTCAATATGAAGAGCCTGGATTGGAAGACCTATATGCACAACTACGTCTGGGGCATGAAGAGATTCGTCCTCAAGGAGAAGGAGGAGAATTTGGATTTGGCTTTGAAGAATTTAAGGAAGTGCGTACTTTTTTTTTTGTTGACATCTCTAAATTACATATTCTAAAAAATTGAAGGATTTTCAAAGGGTTTCGGCTCATTCGCGGAAACACCGTGAACCAAAATCGGTATAGAATACCGGATTGTAATTTCAAAACAAATAAAAGCAATTACAGTAGAATGTACAGGTCAAGATTAATTTTTGTAATTAAAGCAAAAAATGACCACAACCTGGTCAATTCTTTTGATCTAAATGGCATTTCGTTGGCTATGTCGTCAATACATTTCTGCGCCGAAAATTGATTTCTTCCAATGTGCATTGTTATTTGTAAAAAATAATAGAGACAAGTTATTAAGCATCACTTTACATTTAATTGTGCTTATAATTTTATTAAATTTCAGTAAATACATCCTCCACCAATCGGCGAACGTCCTAATTGGCATCGTGGTTGCTTGGGCAGCCTACATCTTCCTCGTGTCCTTCTGGCTGGCGTAGTCTCGCGGAATTGCTACTGCAGTGAAACTTCCGATCATGGAATTCCTTCCAGAATTACAAGCGTTCTACAAAGAATCCTGATTTTGCCAGAGTTTCTTTTGTAATGTTAAAAAAAAAAAAAGCAAAGTTTGCCCGTAGAAAAAGTGATGTAAAAATGGACGATAAATTTGTGAATTGCCACACCAAAGTCACGTATGGGACAATCCAAGAATGTACCCTGGATTTCCCAAGAATGCGCTTAAAACCTGGTTTTTTTTTTGTTATAAAATTTTAAACGATCCACATACTTTAATTTTTTTTTGTCTATTATGAATTTAGTTACATGCATTCATATACATTATGTAGCCTAGTAATAAGATGTAATTAATTGATGTGTACCTAATCACGTTGAATGCTTCGTGTCTTCAACTTTTTTTTTTTTGTGAAAGATTTATGATGATTAAAAAAAATGTGTGTGCCCTTTCAATCAGCGTAAATATTGTTATTCAGAAGGAACATATGTAATTAAGTATAATGAACGAAATTGTGTTGGAAGTAAAGGAAATACAACCATGACTTCAAATGCCTTGTAAATTATGTAAAAGTAATGAAGTGTGTAGTATGAAATATGTCATGTCAAATTAAGTTTCTTTGTGTATATAAATAAAAATGAAGCTAATTTCTTCGCATTCTTCCTTACAAAGAACTTGAAAAGTATTTACTTACAGTAGTTCAAGAAATCATTAGTTGTTTGAAAAACGTTTTTTGTAATGACAACTATCGAAGGATGATCAAACCTGGTCCAAACAGAGTAATAATTCCTTTATTGCTGTACTATTTGTCATTTTCCGAATCTTAAAAGATTAATTGTCTTTTTGATTTTTTTTTGTGCTTTCAAAACCCAATTTTAGTTGAACTTTTTTTTTCCAGCCTCGAAGCTCGAAGCAATTCAAACATCACAAACCCTTAGCACTTCGGAATATTCCACCATATATTATTTAAGTATTTTTAGCGTCAATACACATATATTTAAATATTTTCAATCTTCAATATATGTACATATACATTTAAATATTTTCTAGCGTCAATATATTCAAATATTTTCTAGCATCAATATTATTTTCGAAATATTTCGAGCGTCAGTAAGTATTTTCCAGTACATCAAAGCTCAAAGACTGCGTAGACTCTTGGATGTAAAAAGCTGACTTAAAAGCAAAAAATTATGAAAATTATTTCCCAGAAATCCGCATGATGCTCTCCCTTGCTAGCCCATAAAATTTAAAAATGAGATCAAAAGCCTCGTTAGTGCAGAATTTTATTGTGGATGCAGCCAAAAATGTCGCACCCGACATGAATTGGCCAAGTTCTGACGGATTTCCTACACCAAGTTAACAAAACTCAGTAAAAAATTCCCATGTTTTGAGTACTCCAAATCAGGAAGGCTTTGAACTCAAAAATGACGATTTTCCAGCGCCACGTTCTTGCAAGTCGAAATATAGTCAATACAATAAACGTAACCTTTCTTATCCTGCTTCCAAGGGTTAAGACAAAAAATATAGTATGACATAAAGAATGATGTTTCGCCCAAATTTAAAATGAGGAATATTATAAATTCCTAAGATATTTTTTTAAAATAAAAGATATATACAGTGGAGTCTCTCTATAACAAGTCTCTTTATAACAACATTTCTCTGTAACAACATTTTTTTTCCAGCTCTTCATACATGTAAGGTGCACATTTAATGTTTTAAATAACTACATTTCCCTGTAACAATATTTTTCGCCATTCCCTTCAGAGTTGTTATATCTATATAGAGACTCCACTGTACTCATAGTCGTTTAAGCATCATTTCGGCTCATGTCATATTATAGCTTATAGGCTGGTTGTTGAATTGCTTGCAGAAAATTTTTATCGTTTAAGCTTCATAATTAGACGCTGAAAATAACTGTATCAGATAAACAAAATCAAATAATCGCTAAATGGCAGATGGCAGAGATGACAAAAATACATAGTACTAATTAGTATTTAAAATTCGTGTATTTGAAATATGTACCTACATATCTGTATTTAAAATATATTTTGTATTTTGTAATTGTATTTTCAAATACGAGCATTTTGTATTTTGTAATTGTATTTTCAAATACGAACATTTGGCATTTTGTAATTGTATTTTCAAATACGAACATTTTGTATTTTGTAATTGTATTTTCAAATACGAACATTTTCTACATGTATTTTGTAATTTGTAATTAAATGCACGAGATTATTTGGAAGTATTTTGCTGTATTTTCTAACTTAAAAGTGCACCAAGGCAAAATAGAATTTGTAATTTGTTGATTGTGCTCGAAAATACAAACGTACGTATATGGTACGCATTTCAAATATAATTATTATTTGTATTTTGTAATTAAAATACGTTCTTAAATGCATTACTATAGCTGCTGATGTATGTATATTGTAATTTGTATTTTATGTTCGATATAAAATGCAGTTATTATTGTATTTGTACTTTCTAATTAAATATCAGCTGACTGCTGAATCTAATTGATAATTTGTAATTAAAGTCTCCGAACGTATTTGCATTTATTAATTAGTATTTGGCACTAAATCACTATCTCTGCTAAATGCAAATACAAAATGCTAAATGTATTTAAGGATTAAAAAGTTTTTGTCAAAAATGCAAGCTAAAAACGACACGTAATCCAAGACGAGTTGGAGAACCCCAATAGATGTCTCGCATTACTCTCTTGGAATACAAACGCCTACATCAGAACGTCTTTTACACACTTGCTTTCGCAATCCCCGTGAGAACACCTTAAAAATCTGTCAAATAACAAGTGACAACATCCTCATTAAAACCCATTTCGAGACAAAACATGCAATGCAATTGTCTTAATTGTTACTTTATGATTATAAATATAAAGGTGAAATATATACATAGCCTATACGAGCAAAATGCTCTCATAAGAAATACTTTCAAACAGACCAAATGCATCGTGTTAAACTTCTTCATCTCCAACATCTCCGGAAAGTGATATCAAAATCCGCCTTCAAATCACCTGTCTTTCACGTGGGAAAATCCACAGATTCTCATTCATAACATTTCACACATGGGCTGCCACCCAAAACACAAAGAATCTACATTTAGTCCAGTGCGAACTTAATAAACGTCAAATCATATGCACGCAGACGGAAAAAGTCTTGGTTATTACTTTTTCCTCCGAGCTTTATGAGACCACCATTATTTGTTTTTGTCATTACCAATCATTAGCTAATCGCAATGTTTGATATTTGTAATATCTTTCCGACAGTAATGCGAGTCAATTTCTGCTTTGTTACTTGTATTAAATGCATATACAACAGTAAGAACATGTGTATGTAGTTACTTATGCATGTAAGTACAGCCTGTATAAATGACTAAATCAGAAATTTTCGGCTATATGTATACATATATATATGTAGCACTCATATTTACGGTCAAAACACTGCCATAAGGATTACTGATCTACCTCAAACCTGCACGCGAAGGGGGGAAATTTGCATGAGCGTCCAACCCTGCCAAAAGCCAAAACATCAACAAAGAGCAGCCTTTCAATCTCGGGAAGAACACCTGAGAATCATTTAGAATCTGACAAAATTTGTACGTATCTATACATATGCACCTACACATAATTACTTAATTTAGGGCAATCCAAATAGAGAAAAGGCGTAATTTTATAATATGTAGAAAGCATACATTTTGAAAACATAATTTTTCGCAGGTAAAAGCATAGTCCATCAACTTGCCGTATAAAGCCGTATATTTATGTTTACACTGTTAAAATGGCAAAAAAAAAAAACAGTACATGTGAAGGCTATATTATGGACTCAAATCGGGTTAAGTCCAAGACGTGACTAATATTTGGGCTATATTCATAAAATGGGGCTTTCTACGGTATCTCCCATTTTGGACAATGGTCTTGGAAAGTTTTGATGACTTTTTTTTGAAAATAAAAGTAATTATAATTCCTCCAAAAAAAAAAGGTGCTCGTAGTGCGTTGCTGACCCGTGCAAGATTTTATTCTTGGACTCAACCCGGTTTGTAACTACATCCTGCATATATGTTACTATAATTATAGTAATTAATTATTATTCTATCAGCAGATAATGCAGAGATGTGATAATCTGCACTAAAGTGCAACTGCAGCCGTGCATCCAGGCGTTCAACGTCCTCAGGCAACACTTTTAAAACAGAAATAATTTTTGGAATAACACTAAAGTATTAGTTAGTGCCCTAACCAACATTTCTTACGAGGCACATTTTGGCCTGATATTGATATTATTTTGGAAAATATCACAGAAGAAACATTTGGGGCACTGTGAGAGCTCTAGCTCCTGTCAACATTTGACGACGATTTTAAAACGGATTAACATAAAATGGAAATAATAATTGTTTCGCGACCATTTCATTCATTTGAATGGAGTCACTCTGACTGCAGCCAACGCTACTATACATGTCAATTTCATACATATATTTATGTGTATTGAAGGTATATTATCAATTAAATTATCAATAAATTTTATAATTAAATCCTTTGTTTACAAAAGAAGCGTATCCTCATTCTTTTTCGTATACATATGCAATATTATAGGGTCGATGTACGTATGTGTATGTCCTATTTGTATAAGTATGCCGGTATTGCGGAGCGTTGACATTTCCGTAATTGATTTCTGCCGGCTTACGAGAGCTCCTGGCTCCTAGTCAATATTGCACTTGTGGGGGAGTGCCCACAAGTACCGTCAACGGGCCTCCACAATATTTCACACACGAAAGTCATCGCCTTAAATCAGCCAAAATCACATGAAACATTTAAGTTAAACCTTGTAATTATGGCCAACTGGGTCATTGTGGCCACTCATCAATTTAATCAAGAACTACGCGTAATGAAGGAAAAGGATGTAAAATTAAGAAGACCATTTTTTGAGAGCCTGCTCATTTTTTCTAGTCACTTTTTGCAACGCTTTTTTCAATTTTTTTTCTTCCGCACTAATTTAAGTATGGAATATTGAGGAAGGAGTTCTAACATGTAGCATTTTCAGCTACAACCAAAAAAATATGTATTAAATTTCTCCTCAGCAATTTCATATTATGATTTTTTGAATCCAATTCACAAATGCGACCATTTGCACGTAATTGTGACCGTCCCATCTTCAATTGTGGCTAACATTTATAATTATGAAAAAAATATTACTGTAAGAAATTACAGACTTAGTATTCATAGGGTTGTCCTGCAAATCTGGCTGAATAATTCCGCAAAGCCGGGAAAAAGAATAAGAAATGAAGCGGGTTAAGTTAATACTTGAATGGCCCCTGAAAAACATTGAAAATTTGTTTTGATTTTACAATTTAATGAATTTGCCGACCATAATGGGGTTATTTGGGTTCAGTTCTGTCTAGTGATAGTGTCTAGTGTAGTGATTGAGTATAAGGCGGTTGGGTGTAAACAGCTCAACTGAAAAAAAAATACTTCGGTTAGCTTTCTCACAGTCCCGTCTCAATTCTTATCTTCATAACGCTATAGGGCAACGTCTGGCGTCTCCGACTGCCGTCAAACACTAGTCTATCGGTGGATGTGCTGCTTCTTCCCTTTCCTTTCTATGCTAATTCGGCTTTAATGTAACAATTGGTATATAGATGTAAGCAAAATTGTATAATGCTCTTGCTTTGTCTTCAATGCCTGTACTACAGAGGTGTCCAAAATACTTTAATTGTAATTACTAAATACAAAATTACAAATACAGTCGCAGACTTTAACACCAAAATATCAATTACGTTCGGCTGCCTTCCAAGTATGTAATTACAAATTACAAAATACAAGTATATTTTGTCGAACACAAAATACAAACTACAAAATACATCAGTAGCCAGTAATGTATTTAAAAACTTGTTTCAATTACAAAATACAAGTAATTGTATTCAAAATACGTATTTTGAATACAAAAATACAATTACATGTATTTGCAATACGTATTACGTATTATATGCGTTTATTTTCATTTAAGAGCACAATCAACAAATTACAAATCCTGTTTTGCCGGGGTGCATTTTTAAATTACAAAATACAACAAAATACCCTTCTAATGCTAAAAAATTTCTAATGTTTTGAAGTACAAATTACAAAATACATGGAGAACACATCTGTATTTGAAAATACAAACACAAAAATGTATTTTAAATACGCATTTCAAATACAAGTATTGTAATTACGATGTATTTTGGCCACCCCCGATGTACTATGAATGTAATGTGGGCTTGTATTGTGTATGTCATGTTACAGCAATTGGATCAATAAAAAACAAATATTATAATAAGTAATGAATAATATAGCCAGGCGCTAGTATTCTTAATTTTGCATCCTTTTCTTTCATTACACGTAGTTCTGGAGTGCATTCTTATTCTTAGGTGGCCACCATTAGCCAGTTGGTCACAATTACAAGCTTTACCATGAAAGTTCCATGATAAAAAAAATTCTCATTTACCATGAAAAGTATATAAAACTGAAACTTCCTCATTCCTCACAGGGCTAATGTGATGTATGGACGTTCCCCGACTGAGTTCTTATGCTTATACCTAAATACACATGTTGGGGATACATTGCACAATGTAATATATATATACATACAGGAACAGGGAAAACACGGCATAAAAGACACATATAGTGTGTATACATGTGTACAGTCAGTACAGACGTACAGGGGCACCCCATACATATGTATTTACATGTCTTTGAACCTTATTTGGGCTTTATAGACCTTTTTAATATTAACCCATACCAAAGGGAAAGGGTTGAGAGAGAGAGAGAGAGAGAGAGAGAGAGAGAGAGAGAGAGAGAGCTCTGGTAAAAAAGAGTCTC
>JAQGBT010004921.1:0-15410 GCA_034698585.1 Disparrhopalites patrizii
TTAATTGTTCAATATTAAAATTCTGGTTAATTGTTCAATATTAAAATTCTGGTTAATTGTTCAATATTAAAATTCTGTTTAATTGTTCAATATTAAAATTCTGTTTAATTGTTCAATATTAAAATTCTGTTTAATTGTTCAATATTAAAATTCCGTTTAATTGTTCAACAACAATTTGTATTAAATTGTTCATTAACGAATTTGTATTGAATTCTTGAATATTAAAATTTTTATTTAATGCTTCATTATTAAAATTTTTATTTAATGCTTCATTATTAAAAATTTTATTTAATGCTTCATTATTAAAATTTTTATTTAATGCTTCGTTATTAAAATTTTTATTTAATGCTTCATTATTAAAATTTTTATTTAATGCTTAATTATTAAAAATTTTATTTAATGCTTCATTATTAAAATTTTATTGAATTTTTTATTATTAAAATGTTGTTATTTTATATAACTATAATTGTATGCATAATTCAACATTATGTATATACATAATGTCATTTAATTTTTTATTACAAAATTTTATTTAATAATTCAATATTAAATTTTGACCAAGTCATTCAATATTGAAATTTGTTTCAGTTCTTAATTATTGAAATTTTATTTAATTAGTAATTATTAAAAAAAATTCAATTCCTCATTATTGAGGCGTTACTTAATCCTTCATTATCAATATTTTATTTAATCTTTTATCAAAATTGCTATTTCTTCTTCATTGTCAAAGTTTAATTTAATTCTTCATTATCAAAGTACTTACTTCTGCTTCAATTGAAATTTTTATTCAATTCTTCATTATCGCAATTACTATTTCTGCTTCATTTTCAATATTTAATTTAATTTTCAGCACCAAACTTTTATTTATTTGCTTCATTTTCAGAATTTAATTTAACTCTGCAATATCAACATTTTATTTATATACTTGAATTTCAAAATTTAATTTAATTCTTCCATTTCAAAATTTAATTTAATTCTTCCATTTCAAAATTTAATTTAATTCTCCAACTTCAAAATTTAATTTAATTCTTCAATTTCCAAGTTTAATTTTTTAATTTAACTCTGCAGCATTAACATTTAATTTATTTTCGTCAATTTCAGAAATTAATTTTTTAAATGTAACTTTTCATTATTAAAAATATATTTAAAATGGACCAGAAGGCCTGTCAACCTCCCATTTCATCCCATGTGAATCCACCCACAAATAACCGGCTATTTTTACACAATATTTCGCAGAAAAACGTAGCGGAAATGTCTTCAAAGGAGATCTCTTCCCTTCTATAAAATAAAATGCAGGAAAAAAAACCTGGCTGTTTATTGTCTCACAGCCTCGTTGGCATTTAATGACGCCTAACATTTTGTATCCTCACAATTAACCCAGTTTCGCTCTCCTTTCCTCTCTCCCTTCCCTGTATAAAACTTTTTGCAAAAGGCAGGAAACGTTAGAGGGGAAAAGTGAAGAAGGCTTATATTGCATCATAAGGGAAAAGATGGGGAAAAGGAGCCAAGGAATTGAACCAGGACTGCCTCATTACCTTTTATGTCCCTTCCTCCTCATCCTCCTCACCCTCCTCCTCCTCTTTAAGGAGTGGGAAGAAATGAGCCGAGACAAGGTGGAGGGGAGGAAAGGAGAGGATTATTTAAATCGAACACTTTCCCCGCCAATTAACACCCCCTCTCATCATCACCTCCTTTCGGATCAAATCTGAGGCGACGAGCCATGGAAATGTCCTGGAAGGAAAGACTGATTCTTGGATGTCACCAGGTGATTGTGCCCCTTCGTCTCCATTGCCAATAATGGGACAGAAGAAATATACAGCCATTTGTCCTTCCTAGCCTTTCCCCCAGAAAGACTCCAGAAAGCTTCAGAAATATGTATACAATAGCCATTCTCCCAAAAATCATTGAGACCGTTTTTGACCGGGAAAAAGAGGACATATCAGGAGGAAATACAAAAATCCGGGCATCCCCTGGGCCGGCGGGTGAGAAATGTCATTTGGGAGAAAATGGGATTTTTCCACATCCAGTAATGGAGAAACTCCAGGAAAAAATGTATTTTTGTATGCGTAAAAAAAAGAGAGAAAAAAGGAGAAAAATGTCCTTCCAGAGCGATGTCCTTGATAGGCCAATGGCGGAGATTGGGAGAGAATAAAAAATATGTTTTTCTATTTTTCCGGCGGAAAAATCTCACTCTTTCCCTTCACAAATCGTCCCAGGAAAAAGGAAGGCTGGAAATTAATCTTCCATTTGCTCACCTTGTACAGGGTGGGTCAAAATAAATAGAAATTTTCTAATTCTGGGCATTCGAAATTAATGGCAAATTCTGGGCATTTTACACCGGAAATATTTTTCAGCTTGTACAGGGCGTTTCGAAAATAATGTGAAATTCTTGGCATTTTATACCGGAAATATTTTATACCTTATACAGATTGTTACAAAATTAAAGGCAAATTCTGGGCACTTTATACCGGAAATATTTATACTCTTGTACACGGTAGTTCAAAATTAATGGCAAATTTTCAGCATTTTACACCCGACATATTGTTAGCATTACAGGGTGGTTCGAACATAATGTAAAATTCTGGGCATTTTATACCGGAAATGTGTTCACCTGGTACAAGGTGTTTCGAAAATAATGTCAAATTCTGTGCATTTTATACCGAAAATAATTTTACCTTGTACAAGGTGTTTCGAAATTAAAGCCAAATTCTGGGCACTTTATACCGGAAATATTCATCATCTTGTACATGGTAGTTCTAAATTAATGGCAAATTCTCGGCATTTTATACCGGAAAAATATTTATATTACCTTCTACAGAGTGGTTCGAAATTAATGGCAAATTCTGGGCATTTTCTATCGAAAATATTTTTCCCCTTGTACAGTGTGGTTCGACATTAATGGCAAATTCTGGGCATTTTCTATCGAAAATAATTTTCACCTTGTACAGGGTGGTTCGAAATTAATGGAAAATTTTTGGCATTTCACACCGGAAATATTTTTAGTTTTACAGGTTATTTCGAAATTAATAGAAAATTCTCGCATTCTATACCGGAAATATTTATATTACCTTGTACAAGGTGGTTCAAAATTAATGGAACATTCTACATATTTTATGCTGGAAATATTTTTCACATTGTACAGGGTGGTTAAAAATTAATGGTAAATTCTCGGCATTTTATACCGTTTTTTTTTTGGATCACATTGTAAAATTACCCGGCAAAAAAAAATCAAATGAGAATTCCCTCTTAAATAAGGCTCTTGCCGGTGCATTTAATTTGTGTGTGAAGGAATGCACGGAGCGGGAAAAAGGCATTCCGACGGATAAAGACATTACTAAAACTCAAAATGATCAAGTCCATAAAAGAGATAGTTTTCGGAGGGGGAAAGTATGTATATCATGGCTCTTTAGGAGGGGACCAGGAATGAAAAAAAGGGTTAAAAACAGACACGCGGGAGGCGTTTTTCCCAATGAGAGAAATCCCCTCCATGCTTGATATATAAAAATACACGAGGTAATAAAGAGGATAAAAGAGGGGGGAAATGTACCGTTTTTAAATACACAGACGCTTTCCCTTATAAGACACGTTCCATCCGAAATCTCTGGCATTCCCCGAAACAACCGCCTTCCCCCTTTTGCCCGTCGTTCTTTCCCAAGAATAATGTTTTTGTTTTAAAAGCGAGAGAGAGAGAGAAAATCTAAATAATTATCGAGTCGAGACAAAATCCTCTCTCCACCTTCAACTTTCGGTCTCAAACCCTTTTTTCACACTTTTCCCCCGTCTTTATTTAGACGTAGAAAGACGCACTCGAATAAATGGAAGGCCGTCAGAGTAGAAATTGACGGATTTGTTTCTTGAAGGTATGGAAGAGCTTTTAGAATAGGAATCAAGGGTGTTATTAACCTTTGACCCATTATAGACAACATTTTTTTATTTCACTCCCAGCTTTTGGGTTTTCCTACTCCAGACGTAGTAGTAGGAGCTAAAAAGCTTTTATCCAGTTTTAGAAGAGTACACGAAAAGGAATTGGAAGGAGAGCGAAAGAGACAAGGATAGTGAGAGGCAGAGACGGGGAAAGGAGAAAAAGAGTAAGAGGAAGAGAAATGAGAGAGAAAAAATAGAGAAAAGGTCAACAATAGGAAGAGAACATCACCGGGTACAGAGGACACGGAAAAGGCTAAGAAGGAGAGACAAAAAAGACAAGGAGAGAGAGAAAAGGAAGAGACAAAGAAAGATGAAGAGAGAAAGCCAGAAAAACAAACGGCGAAACACTAAGGGACGGAAAGAAAGACAAAATAGAGAGACAGACAAAGGGGGACAGCAAGAAAAAGAAAAAAGAGACAAAGACAGAAAGCTGGAAAATTAAAACAGGGACAAGGAAGGACAAAAAAAGAAAGAGAAAAATATAATTAAAAACGAGACCGGGAAAAACAAAGAGAGAAAGTGAGACAAATAAAATGAAAGAAGAGAGAGAACGACAAAGAGAGAAAGCGACAAACATAAATCGAAAAAGAGCGACAAGGGAGAAAAATAAATTGAAAAAAGAGAGAGAAAGGGAGAAAAATAAATTGAAAAAAGAGAGAGAAAGGGAGAAAGATAAATTGAAAAAAGAGAGAAAGGGAGAAAAATAAATTGAAAAAAGAGAGAAAGGGAGAAATATAAAATGAAAAAGAAAAACAGACGGAGAAAAACAAAAATAGACGGAGAAAGGCAAAGAAACAGAAAGACAAAGACAGAGAGAGAGAAAGCAAAATATATGGAGAGAGATAAATACAAAAGGAGAGTGACAAAGCGAAAAAGTAAAAGAGAAACAAAAAGGGCCTACAGGGAAAGACAACAAATACAGCCAAAAAAGGCAATGAAAAAAAGACAAACAAGAGGCAAAGAGAAAAGGACAAAAAGCAGCCAAACAAGACAAAGAGAGAAAGACAAAAAACAGAAGCAAAATTGGCAAATAACGAGACAAAAACAGAGGCAAAGAGAAAAGAACAAAAAACAGGCAAACAAGGCAAAGAGAGAAGGACAAAAAACAGGAGCAAAATAGGCAAAGAGACAGGCAAAAAAGGCAAATAGTGGAAGACAAAAACAGAGGCAAACAAGGCAAAGAGACAAAGACAAAAAACAGAAGCAAAATAGGCAAATAGCGAGACAAAAAAAGAGGCAAAATAGGCAAAGAGAGAGAGACGAAAAACAGGCAAAAAAGGCAAAGAGAGACCAAAAACAGGCAAAAAAGGCAAAGAGAGACCAAAAAACAGGCAAAAATACAATAGAGAGAAAGACAAAAAACAGAAGCAAAAGGCGCAAAGGGACAGGCAAAAAAGAAAAATATTGAAAGACAAAAACAGAGGCAAAAAGATAAAGAGAGAAAAACAAAAAAAAAGAGGCAAAAAGGGCCAAGACAGGCAAAAAAGACAAAAAAAAAGAAAGCTGGAGAAATACGGAGAGAATGAGCAAAAATGGAGAAACAACGCGAGAGAGAAATACAAACAAGAGACAAAAAGTCAAAACATCAAAGAGAAAGAAAAAGAAGGTTGCGAAACGGGGGAAACAGAGAAAGACAGGAAGATACAAAAGAGAGAGAGAAAGAGAGAGAAAAGGGAGGAAAAACTAGAGTAAAAGAAACAAATCACGTAGAATAAGCAATTCAGAAAAAGACTGAGAGAAAACCAGATAGAGAAGCAAAAAAAATCAGAAATAAAGGAAAGTATACAAACAGAGAAAAAAGGGAGAACAGTTAAAGAAAGTGACGGAAGAAAGACAAAGAGATGTAGAAAGAAAACGGATCAAAATGAAAAATAACCATAAAAACATGTACAAAACCAAGAGACGAACAAAAGCTTAGGCAAACCAGAAAAAGAAGAGGGAGACGAAAAAGAATGGAAAATAGAATTGAAAGAACAGAGAAGAATTGAAGAGACGACAGAAAGAAAATGAAAATGAAGATTGGAAGGGACTTGATGGAGAGACGAGGTAGATGTAAAAATTAAAAAAAAATGAGTTAGATGACAGACAGATGGATGCGGGAATGACATCATCCACAGCTTGGTCCTCATTGCCTTTTTTTTTTTAGTTGCAAAAAGTTATTTTTTATTCGTTATTTATCACACATGTCCCTGTCTCCCTCTTGCATTTCCCCGAATTCCTCTCACTCTCTCGCTCCGTCTCACAGACAACATTGTAAAGGCCCCAAACGGTTGAAGGAGAAAAAAATGCACGTGAAAAAAAAAAGTGAAATTCTATAAACAGGAAGAAGTTTCTCATTGAAATTGCATACACACAAGCCCTTTAGAAACACACACGGGAGACCTACTTTCCCTCCCTTTTTCCTTCCCCACATTTTTACGGGCTTCCAAGTGAAGCAGTTCCACCCACGACCAACATTAAGCGAGACTCTTGATACATAATAATAGTCAAACATTAAGACTATCATAATAGTAAAAATCTCCAACATTTTCTTCCTGTAACACATTTTTTTTATGATTCTTCTCTCTCAAATTTTTACTACGCCCGTGCCTTTTCTTTTCTTCGTAACTTGTTCCTTCTCTCGAATTTTTTTTTTTTTGGATGTGACAAGGACCGGGAAAGAGCATCAGTTGGGACATTGACATTTTAACATACCCTTTTCTTTACGTGATGAATCTTGCAGACACAAACTAGCCTAAGTTCATTCAGAAGCTAAATCATTCAGGAATCCCATATAACTGAGACGGACCAGTTTTGAATTCTTATATTTTTTGCAGTCAAAACATTGCCCCTCTTTTCTATTTTTCTCTATCTCGCGAAGAGTATTCTAAATCTTCAGAGTGTATTAAAATTCTAATTGAGTAATTCAGATTAAAACGCTAATCCTATAATTAATTTCATTAATCTTCGATCTGAATTTAAAATCAAATCCTTAAATCCAGGATTAAGATGTAAAGTAAACATTTTTAGAGTAACAATTTAATTTTTCAATTTGAACTGGCAGATTAATACTTTAATTTATATGTATTTACATTTACTAATCCATCAGTCTGGATTAACAATTTAATCCTTTAATTTGCATTAACAATTTAATCGTTTAATTTGCGTTAGCAATTTAAACTTTTAATTTGCATTAATAATTTAATCCTTTAATTTGCATTAACAATTTAATCCTTTAATTTGCATTAACAATTTAATCGTTTAATTTGCGTTAACAATTTATTATTCCAATTTGGATTAACAGATTAATCTTTCAATTTGCATTAACAATTTAATCTTTTAATTTGCACTAAAATGTAATCCTTTAATTTGCATTAAAAATTTATTATGCAAATTTGGATTAGCAGCTTAATCCTTAAATTTCATTGTTTAACAATATAATGATTCAGTCTATGTATAAGATTAGCAATTTAATTTTTCAATTCGGACTTTGGACCAACCTTTAATCCTTCAATTTGGACAAACCATTTAATTCTTTAAAACTGAATTAGCAGTTTAATCTTATAATTTAGATTATAACAGTTCAAATTATTGATTTTGATGCACCATTTATTCTCTCAATTTTGGATTAACCTTCACTTTGGATTACAAATTCAACCTTTCAGTCAGGATTATAAATCTAATCCGTCATTTTGGGTTAACAATTTAATCCATAAGTAGTTAGGATTAACAGTTTATTCTCCATTTGGATGACGAACATAATCCTTCAGTCTGGATTGGACAGTTAATCCGTCAATTTGGATGAACAATTTAATCCTTATAATTTAACTTATAAGCTAGGATTAGCAATTTAATCTGCATTTGGATGAGCAACAAAATCCTCTGTCTGGATTAGAAATTTAATCCGTCAATTTAGATTAATAATTTAATCTCCATTTGGATGAGAAACGTAATCCTTCAGTCTAGATTATCAATTTAATAGTCCATTCTGAATTTCAATCCGAATTAACAATCACATACTAACATTCTATTCATTCGTTTAATCCGGATTTAAAGTGTACTATTTGAATCTGAATTAGAGATTGCAAACGCCTACTGTCCATCAGTTAATGCAGATTCAACGTAATCCTCATTAATCCAAGTTAGTATTTCTCAGAGATTATCCGAAAGGACGCAAAATTTCATCCTGAAATCGACTTTTTCCAATTGCAGTCAAGCAAAGACTAAATGTAAGAAAATACAAGGCACAATGAAAAGAAAAGAAAAAACAAAACTTTCAGAATAAGAACTCATCCCATTTTGTGCCCATACCCACAACATTCTCTTGTCTCCACGCATCGCTCCCGCCCACCACCAATGAGGTAAAATATGAAAAAAGATTTAATTGCCCAGGGATTTTATTGAGCAAAAAGTACCCAAAAAAAATCATGACTGGTGTAGGAGACACAATTTTTTGAGGTTGTCATTCCACACATTTTCACAATAGCAAAAAAAAAAAGTACCTGTCAAAACAAATTATTTCCCTTCCCTTGCATAAAATTACGTGATGGTAGACTACAGGAAAAAAAAGCAAAATAAATGTCGTTGTACACGCCCCCATAAGCTTTGAGGAAACAGGTCGCTGAGGAGATTAGTCAGACCTCAGCAACGGAGGAACCAATCACATCATACAATAGCTATACAAAATGACATCAAACTATTGGAGAAAAAAACACTTTTAAAAAGTTTCTTGGGTCCTCATGTAAAATGTGCGTGATGCAAAAAAGGACAATGCAAAAAGATGTGTGGGTGGGGAAAAAATTAGGTAAAAAGGGAATTTACTGGGGAAAATGGGACTTGGTCGGAGTCCCGGGAAAGGAAATCTCATTTGGATGGACGTAAAGGGGAAGTGACAAGGCCCATGAACGCCGCATGGACTGACTTTTATTCAACGCATCCAAATAGTCAACGGTAGAAGTCTGGAGGAGAAAAGAGGATGAGAGAGAGACAGAGAGAGAGACAGAGAGAGAGAGACAATCGTCAAAATCCACTTTTCAACCTGAAAGACGATGGAGGGGGAGGACATGGAAAAAGAGAAAGCAAAAGGGAAGTTCCTCCAGTGGAAAACAGGGAAAGTCATTCTCTCAGAGGTTCACTTCCAAGAAAGAGGAAGAGACAAGATACAGAAAGAGAGAGAGAGAGAGAGAGAAAGAGAGAGACAGAGAGAGAGAGAGAAAAAGAGAGAGAGTGGGGAGTGCACAAAAGAAGAGAGAAAATGCACACTCCACTTACTCTCTTATTTCACCCTCTGGAGCGGCGCCAAAGACTCATCCACACATGAATCGAGTATACGGACCGAGACACCCCTCCGCCTCCTCCTTTTCCCTCTCCTCCTCATTCCCGGGTGTATTACAACCCCAAAGGATTCTTCCCCCCCCCCTCTCTCTCTCTCTGTCTTTCTCTCCCTCTCAAGAGCAATTCTACTCCCTCCGCCTCATGGTCTGAGGTGCCTTATCTGGACCGCCCTTCCCTCCCAGGTATAGAGGACAACCACAAGAGAGAGAGACCGAGTGAGAGGAATAAACTCGAGAGAGATAGAGACAGAGACACAGAGAGAGAGAGAGACGCAAGAAACAAACAGCTACACGGAGAGACGCGAGAGAGAAAAAGTAATAGGGAAAAAGGCGAGAGAGAAAGAGTAAGAGAGAGAAACGCGAAAGAAAAAAAGTAAGAGAGAGAAACGCGTGAGAGAGACAGAGAGAGAAGGAGAGACGGAGAGTGAGAGGAAGAAAGAGAGAGAAATAAGAAAGAGAAAGTGAGATGTAGATACACTGGAGAGAGAGAGTGAGAGGGAAGGGAGAAAGGAGTCAGAGAGAGAGAGACAGAGAGAGTGAGAGGGAGAAAGGAGTCAGAGAGAGAGAAAGAGAGAGTGAGAGGGAGATAGGATTCAGAGAGAGATGGATGAAATGAGAGACGATTACCCATACAGGATGAGAGCAAGAGAGAGAGAAAGGAGTGAGAGAAGATACAAGAGTTACAAAGAAGGAAATGGAGAGGGATAGACAGAGCAAAGTGAAAGAAAATGAGAGAAAGAAAAAGGAAAAAGAAGGGAAGAAGTAAAGGAAGAAAATGGAAACACAGAGAGAAAAAGGATAGAAAAATAACAAAGGGAATAGAGACAGAAATAAGAGAGATAGAAGGGGAATGAGACAGAGAAGCGAATGGAAACACAGAGAAATAACAAACAGAGGTAAGAAAGTGAGAGGAGAGAAAAGAGGAAACAGAGAGAAAGCGAGAGATATAATAATGACGGAGGAAAGAGAACAGGAGACGGGATAAAAATCATGAGGAAAACATGGCAATGAAAAAGTAATGTAAACAGTAAACAGAGAGAGAGGAAAGGAAAGATGTAGAAAGAGACAGAGAAAATAGGGAGGCGGGAAATTAAAGAGAGAGAATGAAGAAAGAGAAAGAAATGGGAAAGATAATGGGAAAGAGAGTGGCAGCGAGAGGCAAGAGAGAGAAAGGAAATAAAAAAATAATAATACATATAAAGAAGAGCGAGACAAATATATAGAGAAAATAGGGAATCAGAGAAAGAGGGATGTGGAAAAATTATATCAACAAAAGGGGAATGTGGTGAAAAAATGAGGAAAGCGGAAATGCGAGGAAAGGAAGGCGAAAGACAGCGGGAGAGAAAAAAAGCGAGAGAAAGTTGGAGAAAGTTAAAAGAGCAAAAAAGAAAGAGGGAGAGAAACAAGTTATTTAAACCATAAGCGTTTTTTTTCTTTACGAGTCATACACCTCAATCCCATCATTTTTATTTACACCCAAAGACTTTCTGTAAACAATTTCTGGCCCATATGCAGGCACAACTATACCCCAAAAAAATGAAAGGAAAAGTATCTGGATAGTAAAATCGGGAGGGGAAAGGACCGGAGGAGTTTGAGGAGGATGAGGAGGATGGGGGAATAATGACACATTTCAGATTGAGTCACAATTCTTTTTCCCCCGCCGTGGAAGCCGTCCAGTTGGCCCATCATTTTCTCTCATAAAAAGAAGAAAGGGACCTCTTCCTGAGATAATCAAGAGTCGGAGGATGGCCGGAGGATGGCCAGAGGAGGAGGAGGAGGAGGTAGAAAAAGGCGGAAGAGACAAAGACATGAGCCACGTGTTTCCTTCGGAGAAAAACGGACGTTGCTCAAGATGAAAAAAAAATTGTCCGGCTCGAAGGACGCGATCAAATGCAAAAAAAGTGCCTTCATTTCACCGCCAATATACGCCCATTAACCTTTTCCTTTTTCCCTTTCTTCCTCCTCATCCACCTCATTCTCCTCCCATGTTGATGGCTATATGAGGCAGTTTGATTTCAATTGTTCCCGCCACAAAAAAAATATTCATTTATGTACTTCCTTCTCTTCTTCTCTTTATCAACGGCCACATTTACGTCTCATGTCTATTTCATCTACCCAGTACAAACAATGCCCTTTTCCTGTACACAGAATTGACTGTCCCTTTATAACGGTCTTCCGTACACAGTGGAGTCTCTATATAACTCGCCTCTTTATAATATTTCCCTGCGTTTCCTACATTTTGCCAGCTCTTTTTGGACTATAAATAACTAAACAAATGTATCAAAAATAATTAAACCACGTGCTGCTAATTATTTTTTGGATTACAGCCGACTCCCTCTATAACGGCTCCCCTTAAATCAGCAATTTTTTCCCGTTACAGTCGACTCTCTTTATAACTGGCTCTCTTATAACGGGTTTCTCTCTAAAACAGTGGCGGGAAATGCTTTCCTCAAAAATATTGCTTCAATGGTTAACAAAAATTGGTATTCTCTATACCGGATTTTCTTTATAGCGGGAAAAAATTGCTAGTTTAAGGGGAACCGTTATAGAGAGAGTCGACTGTATACACAGTGGACTGGATAAAAAAAATATGCTATAGGGATTGCAATTTCAGTTAACCATTGAAGATATTTTTTGAAGAAAGATTTTCCTAACACCGTTTTAGTGAGAAAACCGTTATAAAGGAGCCCCTTATGAAGAGAGTCGACTTTATTTCTAACATGTTGACCGAAATAGGGGTAACTCTACTGTATTTTCTTTAGAGATGATACAGTAGACTCTTGATATAACAGTCCCCGGTACAACACCGATCTCCATATAATGCCATGGAAATTTTTGCCGTTGTGCACTAACATCTACGCTAATTGTGTTCGTTATTAGAGAATTTCTGTTACAACAGCATAATATCCCACTCTAAAGAATGTTCTTATAGAGGGACTCCACTGCATGGCGTAATAAGGAAGTTCTATTAAAAAGCAGAAATATAAAAAAAAGTTAAGTGAGAAATAAAACTCGGCTAGAAAAAGTGTATTTTCAGCCCAACCAAAAAAGATGTTCTTTTTTTTTCAAAGTTCGAAGCCAAAATAATTGCGCAAGACTTGAAAGGGAAAGCTGGAGGAGAATGTTGACCCAAAGCGTCAAATGTCACTCCCGGCATGGTCAATAGAAACATGACCCATCCTGACTTCTTTTGGTCTCCAAAAAAAAAAAAAATCCCTTTCATCCTCACGATTAAGGTCTCATCTTGGTTCTTGTAGGGAATGTCAATAATGTTTGGAGATGCTTTTTTCCTTCGCTTTGGACCATCAAAGAAGAGGAGGAAGTGAGACGTTTTTGTCCAGCTTCTCCATCATCTTTTGTATATAACGTTTAGGCTAAAGGATGCTAATAAATGTGGAGGGAATCGGTGGACATTGACGGGGAATTTTTGTCCTCACCGCCCACAAGAGCTGAGGGGGTGGCAGGATGATCATAGAAATCCCCGAGAGTCCTCGACTTTGGAGAAAAGAACAAAAAAAAGGACTTGGATTTATCTGGAGTAATTCTAAACGCGAGAGAGAGAGAGAGAGAGAGAAAGAGAAAGGAAGAGAGGGAGAGAGAGAGTGCATCATTTATCTTGTCTCGTTCAAACTATTCATGAGTGTCAGGGAGACGAGGTCCTATAATAGACTTTTGCATTCTGATAGCATCTCCTCCTCCTCCGATTCTCCCGAAAATCTCTTCCCCTCTTAATATGTTGCTTATGTAAATCTTTTATTCCTTAATGTTTCCTCCATGGACATGTTTTCAACTCCCGAATCTCTGATTTCGGGGAAGAACAAAAGTATTCTTTTCTCCATTTCTCTCCTCCTTTGAGATCATTTTTCACAGCTTCCCCCCTCCCCCCTCTATCACTTTCTCTCTCTCTCTCTCTCTCTCTCGCCCTATTTCTATGTCTCTCTCTCTTCCTCTCATTCTCTCTGTCTTCCTTTCATTCTTTTTCTCTTCCCAACAATTCTCTCTCACTCTTCTTTCAATTCTCTCTCTCTCTCTTCTTCTGTTTATCACTCTCTCGCTCTCTCCCTCACTCTTCCTCTGTACACTCTCTATTTCTCTCTTTCTTGCTCTCGTGGAAGTTCTCTCCTTTTATTTCTCTCTATTTCCCTCTCTCCCACTCTTTCTCTCCTTCTCTCTCTCTCTCTCTCTCTCTCTCTCTCTCTATCTCTCTCTCTCTTTTCCACTCATTTCTCTCAATTCCTCTTCTGTACCAGTCTCGCTCTCTCTCTTTCTTCCTCTGCTTATCGCTCTCTCTCTCTCTCTCACAGTATCTCTGTACACTCTCGATTTCTCTCTTTGTTGCTCTCGTTCTCTCCCTTTAGCTCTCTCTATTTCCCACTCCCCCACTTATCCTCTCCTTCTCTTTCTCTCTCTCTTTCTCTCACTCTATTTCTCTCTCCCACTCCTCCTTTCCTCCTCTCTCTCTTCCTCTCATTCCTCTCACTTCATCTTTTTCTGTACCAGTCTCGCTCTCTCTCTCTGTCTATTCCTCTGTTTATCGCTCTTTCTCTCTCTCTATTGCTCTCGTCCTCCTTCTTTCTCTCTCGCTCTTTCTCTCTCTCTCTATTGTTCTCGACCTCTCTCTTTCTCTCTCGCTCTTTCTCTCTCTTTCTTGATCTCGACCTCCCTCTTTCTCTCTCTTTATCGATCTCGACCTTCCTCTGTCTCTCTCTTTATTGCTCTCGCCTCGCCCTGCGTCTTTCTGCCTCGCGTTTTCTCTCTCTTTATTCCTCTCGACCTCCTTCTTTGTTTCTCACTCTGTCTCTCTTTTTATTGTTCTCGACCTCCCTGTTTCTCTCTCGCTCTTTCTATCTTCTTATTGGTCTCGGCCTCCCTGTCTCTTTCACTCTACTTCTCTGGCTATCTTTCTTACTCTCTTAATCTCTCGCTCTATTTCTCGCACTCTCTGTCTTTTCCTCGCTCTATTTGTCTTTCTCTTTCTCTCTGTTTTTTTTATTATTTTTATTTTTATCATTTTTTATCTCGCCTCTCTATGCGCTCTCTCTCTGTATCTTCCTCTTGACTCTCTGCTTTTGTTTCTACTTTGTCTCTGTTTCTCGCTCTTTGTGCTCATATCTGCTCTCTCTCTCTCTTTTTCTCTCTTTCTTGCTCTCTCAGCTTTCCTCTCTACTCTTTCCATGTCTCGCTTTTTCCCTCGTTCATCTCTCCCGTAATGTCTCGTCACATTTTTTCGATCTGCTTGTTACTCCTTCTCTCTCTCGCTCTCTCTCTCCATCCACTACCATCACGTCTCTAGGTGAAGTGCATAAGCTAAAGGATAAACGGGGGACAAAAATAAGTTGAATGTTCCAGTATTAATTGCACGTGCCATCTCCTCTCTTCACGCTCCCTCCTCCGTGACTTTTTTGTGAGAGGAAAGAAATGAAAAGGAGTCAATTCCCACCCATCGTCACCTCCATTTTTTATTATTCAGCTCATTTTTTTTTTTTGAGGGCCAGAAAAATGGGAACTCATCCAATAACGATGAAATTCGTTTCTATCACTGATGAACCGCACAGAATCACCCCCGTTATTTCCGTACAACCTTTTCCCCCTATAGTGTACCCTGTACTTTCTAAGAGCCAGAAAATGTACCAGGCTGGAGATCCACCTATGAACCACATTTTTTTTACAACTGGAAAAGCTCCGTATACATAGTACATTTTTCAACACCATGTCATGCGTGTAAATAATTAGGCACTGGGAATGTTCAGTGGGATGAAATGCACTCTTTCTCTGGTGTATTTACTTTGTAAATGGAATCCCCGCCAATTTTAAAGGGACTGTTGGCTTTTATTTCCCATGAAATTTCACTTTTTCTGGGTCAAAATGATGCTGAGAGGGCGGGGATTTTTTTTATTTAAGATTTTATTTTTGGGGTGAAAAACAAGCTGGGGAAAGTCGGGGACTTTCTAGAAGATGGAGAAATTTCCAGGAAAAAGCGGGCTGGTTTTTGGTGGAGATAAAAGAATGTTTTAGATGAGTCCATTGGGACCATTTAGGGGTAAGATGGGAGATTTAGAAGGACTTTCTCGCTCTTTGACCGCCATCAGTCTGTCGGCGGGGTGGGAAAGAGGTATTTGGAGGGAAAGAGAGAGAGAGAGAAAGAGAGCAAAAGAGAGAGAGAAAGAGAGAGAG